>WOGR01004624.1:0-14542 GCA_015342045.1 Leptinotarsa lineolata | reverse complement strand
TTTTCCCTGTCTCCAAGAAATGAGAGACATTCCATTAGGACGTTTTCCATCATCTCGGCTTATTCCCAAAGGCTCAATCAGAGAAGGGATATTGGCTGTTGAAAATGAACATTTAATCAGGTCATAATGTCAAGAGAAGCGTCCCGCACAAAATTTACAACTGTGTCAAACGGAGAAGATTTTTTTTGTATGTTGAAGTGTATAATTGAAATTTCTATTGCAAAGCTCTTTCGACTTTCGTCATCTTCAGTGCTCACTCGTCAGGTAGCAGGAAGTATCGTTAAGAGGAAACATAGTACATTTAAAAAATTTAATTTAAATAAAGGCTGATCAGCATAATAACCAACAAAACACTAGTTGGAGATAGAGACCATGTGGCTCAGTATTTCCGTTTTATTCATTTATACAAGTGTATTCATCTCTCCAAGTTATTTACAGCTGTGGCCTTGAGTACCCTTTTCATCAACCATGGAATAACACCGACATCTTTTATTAACACAGATCAAACATCCTAAACGAATATCTATTGGAATTCTGAAACTTTCGTAATTTAACGATGTTCCCAAACGGGAAGTGCTTTCAGCCAGGCGCCAGATTCCTTGGTTGTTAAAGCTTTGAGGCGAGCCTTATCTGTAAGGGAGTCCTTAGCTTCAACAATAAGTTCTGTAGATAACATCTTCAATAAAAGAAGATCCCATGATTTTTGAGACCCCTTGTTAATAGGTATTGGAGCATTTGATTTTTCCATCCATATTTTTTTACTTTCCAAAAAATACAAATCATCAATATCAGAGAAAAAATTTGGTAAAATAGAATGAATCAGATGCTTTACACTATTGAAGGAAGAGAGAAAAGCCGGTAAAACAAGTGAAGATCATTGTCGGATGCCAATATCACCCAGATTCATCGGAAGCGAAGCTTGGATCCATGATTCGTCTCTGAAATTATTATTGATTATTTCTTCCAAGATTTCTCGAAGTGATGAATCGAATTGTGATAATTCGTTTTGACATCGTCAGATGGGGCAACTTTTTAGTGTATACATCAATTAAGGAATAGCTAAGGAGTACTTCAGTAAGAAATATCCAATGTGAGAAGTAATGCTCTTGAAATGAGAGGCCATCAAATTTAGGGAAGTCGTTTTTTGTTTCAAACATTCAGCCAAGAATTCTTTTGAAAGTGTTGCACCAAGTAGAGTCAATTTGTGCCTATTTATTGTTCTCATTCCAGGATTTGAACTGTTGAATTTTTTTACTATTGATGCATCTTGTGAATTCAAAAAAAATATTTCGCATTTTTCAAAATTCAGTTTCAATCCAATATCGTCAGAGGCCGAAGATATATTTTTGAACTGACTGAAAACTATATCCGGGTGACCATCTATAGACCCATCATCCAAGTACCAAAGGTTGAAATCAGTTTGAATTGAAATACTCCAAAGAAGGTTTGATCCGAGCTTTATAAAGCATGAAAAGTTGCTGAGGTGTGTACAGTTTTCTGGTTCGGAATAATGTTCCAAGCTTCCGAGAAGCAGGCCTTGCAATTCCAGCAACATGCTTGTGCCAAGACATATTAGTGTCCATCTCAATACCCAACACTGCTGCTGATGAAGATGTGCATCCGCAACCGATTTACTGATATCCAAATGGAATGACGAGACAAGTGTGCTGTCGTCAGCAAAGCAATAGATTGGATTCTTCGTTTTTTCCAATAATTCGTTGATGTACAATAAAAAGAGGGTTGGAGACAATATAGATCCCTGGGTAACACCAGCGTTGATGGTGAAAGTATTTGAGAGATATCCATCGACCCCCACTGACTAACGACATTATATAGTAATAAGCTGGAAAGAGTAGAAATATTCAAATTTTCAAAAAATCATCAACATCAATGTAGTGAGTACAAAAATCTCTATCGATCAGTTCATATAACGACACAGTAGAATAGATATTTTTTGAAATATAGACCTACCAAAACACATTACATTAAATCGGACAAAATTTTTGAAACAACCAACATTCATGTTTGGATTGAAAGATTAATATTTTTAGGGAAGGCTAATTTATAGGAAAGTTTATGATACTAAAAAATGTGAGAATCTCCCAAAGACAGTAGGAACACAATCAATTTTGAGAAAGAGTTTTTTGTTTGAAATGGATTGCTTTGTTCCTTTCTTTGGAAGATTCCCAAATTATTTTGTGTCAAGATGGAGACGTAGACAGTCAAAAACTTTCCCAAAAGTCAATATTCAGCTACATGTTGAAATTTTTTTTTCTGTTAACCGTTTTGACAAGTTATATAGAGAAAAAAGAATTGAAAGCCTGTTTTGTAATCTTCAAGCATTAATTCGTTTACATTCAATAATAAAAGTTTTTTTAATATTTCATTTATCGTGTTCATTCATTCCAACCAACCTACAACACCCGTTTCAATAAATCATGTTACATCAGGTACTGAGGCCGATACATGTCGATAACAAAAACAAGCAAAATGAAGTATTAATTGTTAACGGTTAACAGTTCTGGTGGCTGGAAAATTGTCTATGTTTGTTCTCGTTTATACTATAGTCTAAATCAGGAACCTGCTGAACATTCAACAATTACAGTTTTTTGAAGAAAAATGTTTACTCATATTCTTTCAGGTATTTCAATTGAGGGCACACATTTTTCAAGGTAAAATCAGTTGCGGTTTCGACAGAACAGGATTGGTTGATCCATTCGTCAGGATAATTTTCAACAACGAGGTGAAAGAAACACGGGTGAGTTGAGATCAAATAAAATTTCATTGAAAGAGTAAAACATTCAATTTGTTCAATTAGAAATCAGTCAATAACAAGACAACAACGTCTAGGATTCAAAAATGAATCAATAAGCCAAACCAACCTAGTTTTGTAATTCAATTTCATCCATGTGTTATTGTTTAAGGTAATTTATGCTTGTTTGAATCCAATCTGGGATGAAACTCTAATATTTGACAATGTTACATTATATGGATCCAAGCCCCATCTAACTACAAACGTTCCGACGGTTTTAGTTGAGGGTTTTGATCGGGATGAATTGGTAAATATTCATTGTACATAACATAAGTTGTCAGATAATTCTATCTACGTTCTTTTTCAGTACAAGACCGAACTACTTGGAAGAATAGTGATTCAACCGAATATTGTAATGAATGGAAATACATATCTTCCTCCAAAACTGAAATGGATAAAACTCTATCTCAATGAAGAAGTTGCAGCCGAAATACTTGCTGCTTTTGAACTCATAGAAGTAAGTGAAAAATATATAATTTTCTAAATTATATCCCAAAATTGTTCTTTATATTCCAGTTAACAGGAAAAGAATATCTCCAACCACTGGAAAGTCATCATGAAAACAAATTTGAAATCCCAATTGGCATAAAACCAGACTTAGCACCTCATAAAATGGAAATTTTGTTCTGGGGTGTGAGAGATTTACGAAAAGTAAATTTATTTCACATAAATAGACCAAGAATATCTGTTTTTTGCGGTGATGTGAGTTTGAATTCCGATACCATTGACAACGCAATGGAAGATCCAAATTTCAAAACTCAAGTGAAGAAGTTAGATCTGGTAAGAAATAAAGTTCAAGTTAATGAAATTTCATTTTGTTTGTGAAAATATGTGATTTTCATCTGATTCAAACATGACAAATACAAGTGAAGTTTCATCTAATCTACGTGCCTTCTAAAGTCTAAAGTAGTAAAACGAGAAATAGAAAACTAAATATGCTGACTGAAGACAAAGTCGGGGCAATTTGGCCCTGACCGAAAGAAACTTGTCGTACCAAACGTTTCATCGTACTACGAAATCTTCAGTGGTATTTTCAGATACTACTTCACTACTATATGCATTCCTTTGATTATAATACATACAATGTCACACATAAATTTGGCGACATATAGAAGTTTTTTAATTCATAGATATAATGAAAATTTGACTTTGCAGTTAGTTAGTGCTTGATAAATCAGAGAAAAACAGGCTAGAGAATAGTAATAAATCCGTCCTCGTAGTGTAATTGGAGGGAGTTTCTATAACCGCTCCAATCAGTAAGCTTTGAGTCACGATATTCCACTACTGGTCTTAGACCGGTTTCAATATTGAAGAGAATATATCTATGGTCTGAACAAGAAGGTTCAGTAGATACACTCCAGTGTTGTATCTTGTTGCTCAGAGAATGTGAGCTGATGGTTAAATCTGATACTTCTTGCCTATTGCTAGTGACAGACGTTGGTTCCGAGCCCTCGTTAATTACAGACAGCCCTTCCCCTAATATATAATCAAATAGTAACTCACCTCTATGGTTAATATTCGTGCTGCCCCACGCTGTATGGTGTGAATTGGCGTCACATCCCATTACTATTTGAAGTTTGTTCCTTTTACTGTAGTCGATAAGTCTCGCATTAGAACTATTTTCTTGGATTACACTTTTCATAGAAGTGAGATACTACTAGTTCATTCCTACAAGTGCACTTTCCAAATTTGTTGATGTCAATTTAGACGCAATTTGTAATGTTATTGTTTAAGAGATCAAAAATACAACTATTCGCAACTTAAGCTTGAAGTGAACTAGTTATACAAATAAAACATGCCAACATTAATGATGATTTCCTTGAAATACAACTGTTCAATAAAGATTTTTTTATGTAAAAATTTCGTGTGTAATGCCTAATTGAACAATTTTATCTTAGGGACACCCCATCATCAACTTTGATATATTTTATTTGTATAACGTGAACATCTTTTTTACACGGCCAACCTCAATAACACACAGTTGTGCTTTTGTCATTTCCCACATTGCAAATTTGACTGTGCATAATAATTTGTAGCTTTTTCCCTGAAGATGGTAATGAACATCATCAAAATATTAGATTAACTTGTGATATAAAACTACACTTCCGTTTTGCTGTTCACTCAACTAATTTCCCAGTTTTTTTCTGGATTAGTCAGCAAAGACTACGCTTATACCGCCGACCAGGCGGACCTCGAATAAAGACAAGCTAAAAAATCCATTGAATACTTCATCAAAATCATCGCGCAAATGCAGTTGTTATAATCATGTCTTTCATCTATTTCTTCATTTTTGATATTATCTCCTTTTTAAACTAAAGCATCTGAATAGTTCTTTCCTATTTTCGTATCCATTTATTTTTTTTCTCTCAGATTTCAAAACTCGCAAAATTGAAAACTTCAGCGATAATAGAAAAGAGCCACCAGATTAACGTGGCAATATGAAACAGTAAGTGGAGATCAAAAACAAATGAAAATCCCGAACTTCGACACTGTCATCTATTTTACGTCGATTTTACTACAGAATTTCGTGTGGCTATATTAACAAAGCAACCTGAAAACGAGAAACCTTTCGAAATCCATTCCAAAACTGAGTTATACGAATCTGTATACAGTGTATGAAAGCCTAATGGAATAAATTCATTATTTCGGTTACTGTGCATATTGGAAGGAAAATTTCTAAAAACGTCAAATGTAAATTATAATTTGCCATACTTCAACGAAAAAATGCTACGCCTACCTTCAACCCCCTTCGAATGACAGGTGCAATCCCCCGTTTTTGAAATAGGAAGTATAGGTTTGTAATATACCGTTCGAAAGGTCTCTTCATTCTCTATTCAAAAATGTTATTGCTTTCAAGTTCATTGCAACAATCAAAGTAAAATAAATTAAAATCATTTGGTTACCGAAATTCGATCAAATACACTCAAAAACCAAAATAAAATGCAAAACGTGATAAAATGTAGAATACAAAAAAGTACTATGGTTGTTAACGAAGTAGATGTTCAAAAAGTTCATTAAAATCGTCTTGGCAACATTATTATCTCAAATAAATTTGTCTTCTAACATTACTTAATATATCAGGCGTGACCGACTCAATCGCAAGCGTTATTCGTTCATTTGAGTCATTCAAATTTAATGGTTTGGTTTGATACATATTATTTTCACATATCCCCATGATATAATAAATCTAATGATGAAAGATCAGGTGATCGCGCTGGCCATTCAATCGATCCTTGCCTCCCTATCCCCGATTGGGAAATGTATAGAGCTATTGCCGAAAATTAACTTGATAATGTATTGATGCTCCATCCTGCTGAAACCATATCTTGAAGGTTTCCTGGATCAGGATATAAGTTTGCTAAACTTGGAATGACATCATTTTAAAGTAGTGCCAAATAATCATTGCCATTCAAGTTGCCCTCAATAAAAAAGGGACCAATGATATGGTTCCCTACAATTCTTGCCCAAACATAAACTTCTTGAGGGTATTGCGTGTGTTCTTCTCATCCAGTGAGGATTTTTTGTTCATCAGTAGCGGCAATTTTGCCGATTAGCATGATCGTTCAGAGAAAAACTACACTCATCAGAAAACATAACATCTACTAATTGGATGATATTGTTATCCAACATGTCCATCATTTGCTCACAAACATAAGTCGAAATCTTCTTCCATGAGCTCCATTATTTCAAAGGGATGCATTTCATTTTCTTTGAATATTTTCACTATCGATGTATGGCTAACATTGAATGTAGTGTATTCGTGCCTACTCGATGTATGTGAGTTTTCCCCAAACTCAAGCATATCATCTAATTCAAATTCATCACTCATTGCATTGGCAGCTGCTTTTTTCATCTGCCTCACATGACCAAGCTCGTGAAACGTCTTCTCTATTTTGCTTATTGGTTTTTGAGATATGGGCGGTAAATTAGGAAATTTCTCATGAAATAGGTAAGCTACTTCCTGTTGTGTTCCGATTTCATATCCGTAACCAATCATTTGTAACTGTTATTTTAGGCATTTCCGTTGATCTAATCATTTGCCATTTGCCAAGTTAACGAACTTTAAACTCAAATTGAAATACTGACAACTAATGTTTTAACATACAAAACAATTTGACAAGACGTTTCAAACTAACGTTGCCACGAAAATTATTTACAGTTTTTTTAAGTATACCATCTAAAAAGAACATTGCTATGGTTTTTGCTCACTTTCTTATTATCAATACCCCAAGATGAAATAAGTTTTGAGTACATTGCAATAAGTATTGAATGTACTTTATCGAATTTCGGTAACCCATTGATTTTAATTTATTTTATTCTGTTGCAATAAAGTCAAAAGCGAAACATTTTTGAATGGAGAATGAAGAGACCTTTCAAATAATATATCACAAGCGTAGACTTCTCATTTAAAAAATTGGGGGTTGTACTTGTCATCCGACGGAGGTTGAAGGAAGAGGTAGCATTTTTTAGTTGAAGTATGTCAAATTATAATTTCAATTTGACGTGTTTTGGGATGTTTAAAAAATATGTACAGTAACCAAAATAATAAATTCACTCCATTTGGCTTTCACACACACTGTATAGAGTTTGAAATGAATTTAAGATATAATTGCCAAGTGGGTGATGGTATAATTTCTTGTGTTATGAGTTTCGTCATAAAAATTCTGTTATTTGACAAACTTTCTTGATGAAATGAGGTCTTGAAAACAAAAACCATTCACATGTTTCAATTTAATTTAAGAAAATAAATATTCAAAAAGTGAATAAATATAAATATCATAAATATAATGACTTCAATCATCTGAATTATGAACTTGTTCTCGTCCTGCCATTATTCTTGGTTCCACTGAGTTTTTTGTAGCTTTTTTTTCTTTCGTCTGTTCGTTACTCCATCCTCTTCGTCCATCATTCTGACAATCAGCATTTGATCTGATGTGTCCAAAGGAGCGACAGAAATATCGCGCACGGCTCTAAACTTACCGCAGTTATTCAGATGTTCGTTTTCTAACCGGAAAAAGTTCCATATGAATCTCCTGCAAATGAAATTATGATTATTGAATCAAAATTTGGCTCATTGTTTTGCTCTCATTTCAAGCGTCAGTTCGAAAAATGCAAATGTTTCCAACGCTACATCAAATAGTGGAACGTTACTTCCCAGACAAAATCAATAATGTTTTAGAAGGTTAATAAAATTGCAAGGCAAATGGTGAAGTTTGCATTCGGTAATTTTGTTTCTTTTTTGTTGTTTATTGTCGATTTTTCTCAATAAAATCAACATAAAACTTTTTTTTAATAAGACGATGAATTTGATGAACCGATATAAAAAAAATCACAGGGAGAATAGAAGGATGAGAGACTTTTAGGAAAATATATGATTTGACTCCTGATGGTGTTAATAATAACAATATAGGATTAGCTGCTGCCTACTGAGTGATGAAGTTTTGGTGATCAATTGCTCACCTAAACTGATCCTCACGAAAAGAAAATTTCCTGTCCTTGAAAATTTTGATCATACGTCCGTTTTTGAGTAACAAGGAAGTAAATTTTTTGTTGAAACATCGTGTATAGCAAGATACATCATAACTAATGTAACCAATGGTTCATTCATAATCATTTCAGGACATTTATATTTCATGATGTAACGTAATTCCTGTAAACGTTGGTTTCTCTAACTGGTGTAAGTCAGTTAGAGAAAATATGTTAGGGTTCCGAAGGGTACCTCAGGTGGAATAAAATAGAACCTAATTTTTGCCAACTATTTATAGCCACCACGCTCAAACTCATAGGATCACGGGCTTAGTCAGAGACCCTTCGGTGAAAGAACGATTTTGTCCAGCTCAGCTCACTGAAAAAGATGAGCAACGAAGTCAATCTAGCCCACGGGAGTATCTTATACAGTGTGTAAAGGCCAAATGGAATAAATCCATTATTTCGGTCACAGTACATATTTAGGAAAAATCCCGAAACACGTCAAATTTGAATTATCAAGTATAAGCCCACATTTTTCAAATTAAAAGTATAGGCTTGGAAGGTCTCTTCATTCTCTATTCGAAAATGTTATCGCTTTCAAGTTTATTGCAACAATCAAGATAAAATCAATTAAAATCATGTGGTTACCGAAATTCGATAAAATACACTCAACAACTAAAATGTAATGTAAAACGTAATGAAATGTAGAATACGAAATAGGACTGTAGATGTTAACGAAGAATATGTTCAAAATGTTCACCGTGAACGTCTTGCCAACATCCTAAACTCAAATAAAACTGTCTTTTAACATTTTTTAACATCGCCATTCATCAAGCCATTCAAATCTGAAGGTTTACTTTTGTACACATCGCTCTTTACATATCCCCATGAAAAAATCTAATGATGGAAGATCAGGTGACCGTGCTGGCCATTCAATCGATCCTCGCCTCCTTATCCACCGATTGGGGGATATTGAATCGAGGTATTGCCGGACAATAACTTAGAATATGGTGGACCTCCATCCTGCTGAAACCATATCGCTTTCTTGGATCAGGATATAAATTTGCTAAACATGGAAAGACATCATTTGGAAGTAGTGCCAAATAATTATCGCCGTTCGAGTTGCCCTCAATGAAAAAGGGGCCAATGATATGGTTTTCTACAATTCCTGCCCAAACATTAACCTTTTGAGGGTATTGCGTGTGGTTTTCTCTCATCCAGTGAGTATTTTCCGTTGACCAGTAGCGGTAATTTATCTGATTAGCTTGACCATCAAGAGAAAAAGTATACTCCTCACAAAACACAACGTTTTCTAATTGATTGATATTGTTATCCAGCATGTCAGTTGCTCACAAAAATATTTCTTTTATCAAAGTCGTTTTTCACAAGTTCCTGAGTGGGTATCATTTTATAGGGATGCATTTTATTCTTTTTCAATATGTTTACTATCGATGTATAGCTAACATTTAATGTAGTGGATGCCTGTGTAATCGATGTATGTGGGTTTTCCTCAAACTCAAGCATCATATCTAATTTGAGTTCATCACTCATTGCATTGGTAATTGATTTTTTTATCTGCCTCACATGACCAAACTCGCGAAACTCCTTTTCTATTTTGCTCATTGTTCCTTGAGATATAGGGGGTGAGATATAGGTGAAATAGGCGAGCTACTTTTTGTTGTGGTCGGATTTTATTTCCGTAAGCAATCATTTGTAAAACTGTTATTTTATGCATTTCCGTTAATCTAAGCATTTGTCAGACTTGAAGTTAACGAACTTCAAACTCAAATTAAAATACTGATAACTAATGTTGTAACATGCAAAAAATTTGACAAGGCGTTTCAAACTTACGTTGCCACGGAAATTATCAAGAGTTTTTTAAAGGATACCATCTAAAAAAAACATTGATATGAGTTTTGCTTACTTTTTCATCATCAATTCATCAACATGAAATAAGTTTTCAGTATATTGCCATGAGTTATAAGTGTATTTTATCGGATTTCGGTAACCACATGATTTTAATTTATTTTATCTTAGTTGTTGCAATAAATACGAGAGAGATAACATTTTTGAATAGAAAATGAAAATACCTTTCAAACGATTTATCACAAGCTTATACTTTTCATTTAAAAAGTTGGGAGTTGAATCTGTCATTCGACGGGAGTTGAAGGTAGGGGTAGTATCTTTACGTTGAAGTATGTCAAACTATAATTTGAATTTGCAGTGTTTTTTATATTTTTAAAAATATATACAGTGACCGAAATAATAAATTTATTCCATTTGGCTTTTACACACTATATGTCCTCCAAAGGTCCTGTAACAAGTAACGGATATTCTTCCTAGAGTCAAGCTCAGTACGCTTAAGACACAAGACCGGTTGTCACTGTCGAGTGATATCAGGTATCTGCTTGTCCTGGAATGTCAAGCTTTTCAATGAAGTAATATTAGGGACACTTATCGAGTCCAATAGTGGCCAACAAATGAACTATAAGTCTGCCGGCAGCAGTGAACTCTATATTACCTGGAACGGACCCGACAAGTTTTCTGTGATAGCTGAAAGTGTGTCAGGGGCAGTTGGAAGAGACATAGCTTTATTTACAGTAACCTTTCTTTGTCATACAAAAGCAAATAAGTTATAGTTCGATGCATAAAATATCTTTCAATTATAAATTCAGATATTTCTGGGATTATATTTGTTCAAATGGTAAAATATTTATGAAAATATACATTTATGTTATTCTAGTGTGCTATTAATTTCGCTTTCTTCGTCGTGTGTGGTTTAACAAACGCCTAATTTTGTTGGTGATGTTATTGGTGGTAGTACTGAATAACAATTGTGATCTATTGTGTAGCATTTGGATGCAAGAATGAGCAGAATTATCGCCAAATACGTTTATAATATTCAGATTGGGATATGAAAATGATTCATTTATCAATATTTCAAGCGAGCAGTTTTCCTTTCAAACGACCAGATATCCTGAAATTGTGGATAAAAGCAGTACGCAGGGAGCCGCATATTCAAATAGCAAACTTTATGGTGAACATTTTCTTCTAACGGATTATGTAGTCTATTAATAGATACTGAGGACATCTTCACCTCGAAAATAAACTTAAACAGAAAATTATGAACACAGTAATGAATCGTTTTAATGTTAATATGAATATTTGCAAACCTAAATACCCTATAATTGGGGAATTTATAAGTGAAGAATGTTATGAAATCCAAATCATTCGGAAAGTTACTGCCACATATTTAATGTGTCGAATGTATCACCACAGTGAATTGTTGAATTCAGAATTGCATAAAAAAAGTGCCACAGTACGACAAAACTTATTTCGTTCCGTAACTGTTAGATATAAGTCGAAGTAGCTATGTTTAGTAATAATAAATAAAAAATTTCTGATTTTGTTTTCAGTTTATTTACCAACCCCGTGGAAAAACAGTTGAACTTTAATTTGAACCTTGTACTATTTCTATCATTATTTCCTTCTCGAGCAACTATCCAGAACCAATATATTGTTATAAATCATGCTCTGAAGAGAGTAACGCAGTCCGCCACTGGTAGCCGCAAACCATCTGTGACTTGGCTAGAAGCGCGCTCGGCCCGAATGAAGTTTCGCGAATATTCGATGATGTTCGCCTGCATTCTACATGTGTCTAGAACACCGTTACCGTCGTTGGATGGAAGTCCAAGGAAAAATCTAGCATCTTCGATTGCCAAATATAATCGTTATCCACTCGCCTATCAGACAGTCTGGTGCGAGTACAGTGCGGTACGCGGAGAGATTTGAAAAGGTGATAGACATTCAAATAGTTTTAGTGAAAGTGTTTTGTTGTATCGAAAGTGAAATAAAGTTGAATTTGCTTATGTTCAGTGTAGTCAATTATTATTGAACCCACGGGTAAAAACGTAACAATATGTTTTCGACAAAATGAACGTAAAAAATTTAAATATATTCAGAATGTTGCCCTAAAGTTTCGTTAACTACCAATAGAGAAGAAGAGATAGATATTTGTATCATATGCGGGTTGCCTACACAATCGATTTGCCTCACTTTTCTCCAAAGGTGGGTCTGTTCCAGGTACGTATAGTATACATTTTATTGACCGGCAGGCACAATAAGCTTATACAGTGTGTTTTCTAACTACGGGACGAAACTTCAGAGGGTGATTCGTTGGATTGTTTTGGGAAAAAATTCCAATGGACATATGTCCGAAGTGACTCCATTTCTGAAATACAGGGTGTTGGAAAAGTTTAAGAAAAAGACATTTACAAAATATCATATATATTTTAACACCGATTTAGTTGAAATTTACTTCAGTTATTTGAAGTATTAAGGAGCTTATGTAGCTTGAACTAGATTGAAATTATTAAACGACTGCAATTGATTGTCTGACCTATTCAAAAATACCTAGAGTAATACTTATATGACATGGCAATTGTCAATTATTTGATTCCTCAAATCATTCACATCTGGTAAAAGAGTTTTGTAAACAAGAGCCTTCAGATGACCCCATAAATAGAAATATTGAGGTCCTTCACGTCCAGTCCGGCGATTAGGGTGGTGATGTCGAGATGTTGACTAGCAAGAACACTAAAATGAGCTTGGAGCCCCGTCGTGCATCAACCACATGTTGCCTCTCACAAGTATCTTAAATGATCTCGCAGAATGTCGGTGTAGGATTTACCTGTTAATCTTGCTGGTAGAAAGAAGTGAATCAATTAGGTAGTCACCAATCATTCCTACCTGAACGTTCAGCAAAAATTGTTGCTGAAATTGACCTTCAATAACATGGGGATTGCAGTGAAAAATTTGCTTCGTCCGTGAATGAAATATTTGGTAAAACATTATTATTGTGTGCCATCGTATGAATCAACCACCTGCAAAACATTAATCTTGGGTAAAAAACCCAGGGCAGTAGAGCTTAAACCCGCTGTATGTAATATGAGTATAGAAAGTTTCTGTCCATACGGTTTTTGTGCTGACTTTCAGCTGCAGTACAATATTCCTGGTAACATTTGAAGAATCTTCTTTTATCGCATCAAGAATATTTTCTTCTAAGTTCAGGAGTTGTTGCAGTTTCTGGTATTCCACCACCTGCATTTTCATTAAAACTCCCAAATTCACACAATCTTGCATGTAGAGTTCTAAATGTTTTAGCACATGGAATTACACTATTGAGATATCTGACCTGATAAATTCTCCGTGCTTCTTCGGCTTTTCCATTTGCTGATCCAGAAATAATAAAGTACATGTCAGTCAGCTGGTCTCCAAAGCAGGTGATCATGATATGCATAGTGGATTCAATTTTTTTTCCTCAAAAACACAAGCAACGAAAAATTTGTATTTTCAATTGATCATTCTTGAAAAATAAAAGAGTACAACACGTCAGTGGCGTATTTTTTTCCAATATTGTTAGCTGTGGTGCCCACTGAGACCCCATTGAATCTGATAATTCCAATCTAAATAAGGCTAAATAAGCATCTCATTACTTCAAATAACTGTAGCAAATTTCCACCAAATCGGTTCAAAAATATTCATGATATTTTATGAATACCATTTTTTTATCAATTCAACCCCCTGTATCTCAGAAACGGATCAATTCCGGACATGTGTTCATGAGAACTTTTTTCCTAGAACGACCTAACGAATCATCCTTTGAAGTTTCGTAGCGTAGTTAGGAAACACCCTGTATAACAGTCGAAAATATTCCACAATGGAGTTCAATAATTTGTTACAGGAGTGAAGCTGAAAAATTCATTACATAACTTTCTTTCACAAAAAAAAAATGAATATGTCTACAGAAATGGAATGGGAATGGACTTTTCAGGATTGTCAGGTTTCCACGGTTTTACGAAGTCTTTTTTGTCTGATGTGAAGAAACATTTGTTAAAAAGGCAAAGAGGACGTCAGCGAAAAAAAATGGAAAACTGCTCAGATTCAAAACCACCAAGAAAATCATCTGGTTCTAGCACCTGTTATATAACTCCTGTTCTCCAGATATCACTGCATATTTACCAAATACTCAAGCTATCACTTTCTAATGAATGTTCAGTAATTAAGAAGACACTTTTTGCACAGAGATTTTTCATTTTCACATTTTCTATATTTTTGAAAGTTTCTTTCTGATTTCCAATATATGATCTAGATAGTGAACAACTAAAAATTGTTCTAAAATTGTTCGTTCCGTTAACCAGCTGACGAACGTCAACCCTCAGAGGTCGAAACTTGTGCGAGCAATGGATTAACGAGGCCTTA
>WOGR01004623.1:0-14543 GCA_015342045.1 Leptinotarsa lineolata | reverse complement strand
TCATTTGGAGAACTGCGTTCATGTGGAATAAACTTCCTGAGAACGTTTTTCCCAATGGATTTAATCTCCAGCGATTCAAATCCAATGTGAATCACTATTTTCGCACAAGCACCGCTCTTAGAGCGCCTTGAGATTTATCCTGTAGTGCTTGTGTTTTACCTTAAAAAAAAGAATAACACAAATCAAAACGTTCTTATATAATTATATAAGGAGTAAGACTGATGAAAGTATATCCAACAATCATTAAATTGAAATGGTGTGAAAGAGAGCGTACACTTTCAATTATTATTAAAGGGGTGATGGAAGTAATCTGAGCCACTGTGATTTGGAATCTGGAAATCAAGTGAAATATATTTATTTTCGCTTCGATCATTTGTTATTCAGAATGTTGCTGGGTGAATACATTGATGAATTAGTTGATGCTCGCTCCGTCTGTACTGTAGGATATTTTTTTACCTTTTTTTATCATCCAATAAAGATGTTCAGTGATCCATCAATACCCGAAGTATACTATTTTCATATATTCAATAATTTTGTGACAATCTGAATAGCGTTCTATCAAATTTGAACATACCCCTTTATAACGTGCATTGGATTTTATTTTGTACTATATTTGTTCTCTATATTTCTTTGTTGAAAAAATTGCAAACAAAGTTTAGATACTGGAAATCAACTGACGGTATAATATTTACTATACTTACTCGTAATGCATTCCTTCAAAGGGAATGTCGTTATACTCTGCACATTGTTGGGCTCGGAAGTCGGCCTGTTCTGGGCAATCCTGACAAAGAAAATAAAATTTCAATAGGTGGATAGAACAGTAACCCTATTTGAATCTATCAAAAAATCCGTTATACGTGGTGGTTTCTTTCTACCAAATTAAAATATTGTCATCAAAATATAACTCATAATTGTGAATTCAACTATACCAAAGTTAAGGCATTCTTGAAGTACCTAATATATTAGGTAGTGTTTGATGGCTATTGCTTATGACACATTGTTTGTGATTATCTCCAATGAAACAATCTCTCAAACTTCATCTACGTAGATGAACAAATTATGGAAGGACCTCAGATTCATTTTATAATATTAGATATATTAGGTTGTGTCAAAAGTATCGCGAATAACAACAATGAAAAAATATGTTGAACGTCACCCCAAGAATATTCTATGGTGATTTACTTGCGATTTATTCCTTTTAAAAATAAATTCATCTTCTTGAAATATTTCAGATGACAAGAGTTTTCGATTCGAAACATTCTATGAAATTTGCGAATGCATATGAACTCAAATAGATAATAATGTCTTGCACACGTGAAAACCAACTATTTTGATAATCGCATAAATGAATTCTATTACTTTGGACTATTATATGATATAATGATTGAAAATCTCTCAAAAAATAAATAAAATAAAAAATGAAAATAAATAGCTAAAAATAAAAATCAGGTATTGAACAATAAATACAATGAAATATAAATGAGCAAAAAATTTCAAATTGAACATTTAGGAATTAAAATATTTCAAACCAAGTCACTTCACTTACTTACTTACTTTCACTTCACTTTTTGATTGTTCAATTTTTAATTTTTTGCCCATTTTCATATTATTGTACCTATTTGTTGCTCGATATATAATTGCTATTTTTGGATATTTATTTCAATTTTAAATTCCATTTGTTTCTTCAGAGATTTCATATTGGACAATGGAAGTCCGAATCAGTAAAAAAATTCACCATGAAACATTGTCAATCACTAAATACTAATAATGAAATATTACATTCAAACAGTCTTGAAAAAATCAAATAATTACCCTACACTGAGAAATCCAGATTTCATTCCCATGATAAAACAGATCCTTCAAGAGAGCTTTTCTCAAAAATGGAGGCTTTCGGAAGATCATTTTCCTGACATTATTTTTGTCACTATTTCTGGAACCCTTGGTATATACTCTCATAGTTCTATATTTTTGAAAGTAATTTTTACTTCTTTACTTGAAAGTTTTATGAGAAGCACGATGTAACCTGAATAGTATGTTTTAAATAATTAATTATAATATTGTTTTTAACGTTATAAAATTCGCAATGAATTCGCTAAAATTACATACATCTGAATATTTTCAGGTCATTAACTTGAGTGTATACATAACTACTTGAAAAGTAAACAGAAGAAACTGTCTGTTTATAATATAATAATTCAACTCGCCTATGTTTTTCCTGAGATAAAAGTAAAAGTGATGAAGTAATAAATCAGTGTATGATTTAACAGTTCATGGAATTTGTTTAGTTATTCAATATTATTGATTTCAGAAACATTTCACTAAAAGTTAATACATCACACTTAAATCTTCAAAGGTGATTAAATCCATTAGTGTTTAACATTTTGTTCTAGGATAAACTGAAATAAAAATTGAAATATTTTTACTTTCGTCATATCCGACGAGAAAGATTAACAAAGCTTCAAGCAGAATTACACACCAAAGATTTAGGCTTTGCACATCAAGTCTCTCAGATCAATACTTTAGTACGGTTTGAAAATCACTCAATCAACCTCTAAGATTTGTGAACTAGTTCAAATTCTAGTAAACCCCCAGTAGAATTCATAATTAAGAGAGGGAACGTCTATAAAATTCTACATGTTCATAGTTCATTTACAATACAAAATAAACATTTGATTTCGTATCATGATGTAGTATAAATATGTATATGCTAGGAAGTAAAACGAGTCTTTCTATCTTTGCTGTAATCAGCAATTCAATAAAATGAAACCTCCACCTTCACAAAGTTTTTTGTTAGATATCGTTCTTTTATATCATTCGACATTTTGGGCACCCAAAAAGAAAACTTCTTTTTCTTGTTTTATTGGTTTTGGTCCAGACACGAAAAGAACATCGCGATTTTGTGGATTCAAAATAATGTTTCAAAATATTCCTGAGGGAGATGATCAGTTATCTACTATCGTAGTATTTACTATTCGAAACTTTCTAATTGAAGTCTACCTTGTCGGAAAACTTAAACACCCCAAAGGTCATACTCTTTCCCAGGCCTTCATTTTCCGTTTGCCTCTGAACGCATATCCAGTAGAACTGAATCTGTTTGTCGCTAACTGATAATGCCCTTTAGACCTCCTCAACTTTGAGAATATCGGTTGGTTGATTTTTCCCTTGTAAATGAATCAACTTTTATAGATTGGTCCTAGAAGTTATAACTGAAAAATCTAGTTACGGTTTTTTCCTTCTCTTCTTGTTAAAATTGTAATTGTCCTTCGTTATATGTGGCCAATGCTCTCTTTCCCATAACTTTCATTATTAAACGATTTTCAAATGGATTTACTCCTTTCTTCTTTCTTAATACTCTCTCCTGTCTCCACTGTTCAAAAACTTAAAGAGGCAATAACTTCAAATATTCATTTTTACTTTTTATTTTATCGGACTTTAAATATACCTCATTGAATTAGGGGAAAAGTCATTACTTTTATCTATCTATCGGCGCCAAAAAAAATTTAAAATTTCCATGGAATTGTCAGTTTCCAACTTTTTCACTTTTGGACATCATACAGAATCAAAATATCAATTCAGTATATCCCTGAAAAAATTTTTCGGAAATATACTGAATGGGGAATGTTCCTCTTGACGAAAATCAAGTAGTTTTCATGAAAGAGCTCTGAAACAACGCATTTCAAACTTATCATTTCAATCTTTTTCTTCAAAAAATTATTTAAATACTTAAAAAAGAGGAATGAAATAATGCATTCAACATTTAAAGCGATTTGTTTCTATTTCACCATTAGGCAACATCGGTTATAGCTAATAAAGGACAATGAATCTGTTATCTGTATGAGACAAGCAAAGATGACATATATCAGAGGCGTGCTTTTCTGTTTACTTATGTTCCGAGTCCCGAGACATTCTGTGACATATGACATTTTGTGCATCTAACCTATCTTTCTCTATATAAATAAATAACAAAACAACTGTTGTTTATGTGGCTTGCCTTAATTGTTGATTCATAAAGATCCATTCAAAACTTGAAACCTAACATTTAAAACATACATCAATTTGAATACTTTTCGAAGTGAATTTGAAAAACTCGTGAATTAAACTCAACTTTATTTTGTTCAAACTAGCATTTGCTGTAATAACCCAAATTGAGGAACATTCCCCATCACTACTCAAAACCTCCATAATAAAACAAAGAAGCAGGTATTTCCTCTGTGGCAAATTGTACATGCAATTTTGTATTTCGAATGATATTTTTAATGCAAGTCAGTAAAGATGATTACTTTTCGCAGAATTTGATGAGATAAATTCAGGATAACGATAAACCTAATCACAAAAATTATTATTTTACGTACTAACCTATATAAATTTAATCACCTATTAATTGACAAAGATTTGAGTAATTGACGATTGAAGTGAACTATGAACCCGGTATATCTCTGAAAATACTTATCTGCGCCTTTACAAATGGTCTATCTAAAATAATATACTCACCATTATCCATGTCGAGTACCTTTCTGTTGCTTTTATAATTGACATTTAAAATTTATATTCAGTACATATTTGAAAACCCTATGAACATAATACAAAAAGTGCTCACAAAAAGTGCTCACCTGAGTATTACAAGAGAAGTACTTCTTTGAAGGTCCTCTGCACTCATATCCCTGTTTACAGTTTCGGAACTGCGTAGCCACTCCTCCTCCACATGTCCTGGAACAAGGACTAGGTTCGGACCAGTCTTCCCAAGCCCCTGACTCTGGGGTTTCATCATCTGTTACAAATGAACCTGGCAGGTATAAATGTGCTCCTTGTTGTCTCTTGAATCTGTCTTTGAAGTGTCGTATACGCTAAACAATAAATTACGAGTCACCGTTATGAATACCAAGTGGAAAGTAAGTCTTGAATCAAGAACCAGCCTCATCGGACATAACTCAACTCAAAGTTTTTCAATACCAGTAATAGTGAAAAACAATACCACATTTTTTTATCAAGATGGAGTAGTAGAAAGCCAAAAATTTTCTTTACAAAAAAAAGAACACGTCTGTATGAATGTAATGAAACCTCAGTTTCCACCTGAAATGACTTCCGATGCTGATGAAGAATCAATTTTTACTCGTGGACCACATGCACGTATTTTTTTATAGGCGAAAAATAACCCTTTATACTTCGATATCATTTTATTACGATTTATCTTAGCCTCAAAATAGACACCAGTTTCAGCGGTTACCTCTTCATCGGGCAAATGTTTTTCCAGCAAGCATTCTCTTGATTTCTGACGTAATAACGCGACGAAATAACTTGGAAAGGGTGGCAATGTTACAAATAGCTCTAGTGGAATAATACAGTTCTGTTCGGATGATATGTTCAACAATCGTAAACATTCGTTATAGTATTTTCAATACCAATTCGAACAGTACAGAGAAGGAATTCTCGCCTCAACATATTATTTTTCAGTGTTAGTTTTTCAGTTACTTATTCTTACAATCATAGCAGTTGATCACCCCATGAAAAAGTTTTCTCAACTGAATTTTTCCACCATGGGTAATTATGAAAAACTTAGAAATTTAAGGTAGTTGATTTCCGAGTCGAAAACTCTTAAATACAATGAAAACACAAATAATTACACCGAATTCTTGTCAAACATATATTTACAAAATAATAGAGGCCAACAAAATTGCAAGAAAAATCAAAATTCTTCTTCGCTATATTCGGATGAGGTGGAATCATCATCGGGTTGAATAACGATCGGATTTATAGAACTTTGCACATAATATTTGTTCTCTTCTTTTATAACGTAGGCCACACAGTTCTTCCACACACTGGTAGTATATACATTTCCCATTTACCGGGCAGTGATTATGAACACCCCTAGTAGTACTCTTATTTTTATTGCCGTTCCAATTGGGAATGGATAGACTATACTTCGAGTTTTCTCAGGTGTGTAGACGCTACTGCGCCCCACGAAATTATCCCATACTGCAAACATGACTCAACCAATGCATGATATAGTGTCTTAAGATGAGTAGTGTTTAGTATATTTCTCAGGAACTTGAATTTGTATAATAATGGTCTGATGGTTTTCGTCACTTGGTTTATGTGGAAATTCCACCGCATGTGTGAGTCGAGGGTTACTCCTAGGTATCTGATTTTATTTTTTGCTTGTATCACCTGAGAGTTGTTTGTCATTTGTAGGCTTTGAAAATTGGAAGATGGCTCTTGTAACTGGTGAATGGAATGAAATGAGTTTTGTCATAATATTTGCTGTATTTCAACAATTCATTTATTATCAATACGATAAAATTTGAACAATTTTAAAAGTTTTAATGTTTTGGTTGAGCATAATGGTGCGGGAGCTATGAAATGACCACTTGTTCTTTTTTCATTGACTCTTGCGTTACGGTACGTTTTGCGTTGCGATAGTTAATCTATAAATTAAGCTTAGGTATTTTGATCTCTTTCTCCCATCTGTTGATTTCCATATTTTTTTCGAGTACTTGTCTAAATATTGCTATATCTGTTTGAAACGTTTTTTAATATATTGCTAGAATCACCATATTTACTGCTCAGCAAATTTTATCACTTTTGATCATTGCTAATCTTCAGGGTTCTATCTCACAAAGTTTTCCGTCTTTGTTGAATTTGGTATTTGGTATTTGCCAGGGGAGTAGTTTTTTTCTGATAGGTGTCAGTTCATAAACCTACTGTGTAGGTGGGATGAGACTGGCGTGAACGAATTGTTCATTTAGATAATTTGATTTAAAGCCAGTCTTCAAGTATGCCCACGTACTATAGGAACGAAAAAAAATGAAAAATTTTGGGTTTCAGGTGAGGGATGTTACTCATGAAAACACAGTCAGATTTATCGGAGCTTGCATCGAGTCCCCTACCATACTCATATTGACGGAATACTGCCCCAAAGGCAGTTTGAAAGACGTCCTTGAAAATGACGACATACATCTTGACTGGAATTTTAGAATGTCTTTAATTTATGACATAGTGAAGGTAGAAAAATACTGAAATATGCTTTCAAAAATGTTATATTACTGAATCACAGGGCATGAGCTACTTGCATAATTCTGAAGTATCAGTTCACGGAAAACTACGGTCCCATAATTGTTTGATTGACGGAAGATTCGTTTTGAAAATATCAGATTTTGGACTCGTCTCGCTTACTACGCCGTTGGAAGTCACTAAAGACGAAAATTATTTCAAAAGTGAGTATTGCCATTTGAAATTGGAAGTGCTTTTTTCTATCTAGCTAATGAACTCATTCCGATGTGATGGGAATAATGATACTTTTATTTTCTGCAGGTGTACGTCCAATAACAGAAGAAATAAAGGATGCTATAAGTTTACATGTTAATCAACTGAATCAATTGATGCTGATTCTGCTTATTAACAGTCAAAATAGAGTTCAGATTATCATTGATTATATCACCAGAAGTACCATTGTCGTTAAAATCTAGTCAACTACTTCGAGAAGATGTCATATGAAGCGTAATTTCTTGTCGCGAAACTAACCTTGGTATAGACGAAGTAAACGATATTGTGCACACTTTAAGTTGTCGGCATTCTCAAAGGCCAAAAAAACCGATTCAAGAAAATGAACCGGCTGCCAACTAGTCCACCTGGACTCTAGAATTGGCTGTTCGTATTGAATGATTGTTACTAACCGAGTTTTATGATTGGCTGAAAAGTCGTAAACTCAAATTTGAAGTCATGTTACGGTGACGAATAGAAATCGGGTAATGCGAGTATGGTTATCGTCGTCGTCTCATCAATGTTCAGTTCAGGAATTGCACTATTGGTGCAGTTATAATTACTTATAATATATAATTATACATTAATTTTATTTTCAGAAATGTTATGGGTTGCACCAGAATTGTTGCCCCTGACAGTAATTCCAGGATCACCAGCCACTCAAAAAGGAGACGTTTACAGCTTTGGAATAATTTTGGAAGAAATTATTGTACGAGGAGGGCCTTTTGAAGCAGCTCGACAATTTCTGGAACCTCACGGTTAGTGATATATTAAAAAAAAGTTTGAAAAACTGGGCAGTTTTTTCCAAAACAAGCGTTTTGTTCCGTGAAGTCAGAGTCAGGACCAGTATTTATTCGTTTCAGAAATAATAGCTAGAGTGGCGTCTCGTGAGAATCCTCCATTTCGTCCAGCAGTGACTCTAAGAGATTGTCCTGAAGAACTAGTCGAATTGATGGAAAAATCATGGAATGACAATCCCGAAGACAGGCCTTCATTCGATACAATTCGTCTCAATCTACGAAATATAATGAAGTAAGTACACAGCTTAAGTGTATCGTATTATATAACAGGGTAAAAATACCGGTTCCCAGCGGCTTTCTCCTAATATAACAATATGAATCATATAAAAATCTTTGAAAATTGAAAATATTACAGTTGAGAAAAAATTCACACACCCATTTTATTTACTCTGTAGCAAACAATGTTGACAAATATTAATTAGTTACACAGTATACAACAGTGTCCAAATAGAAATATCTGAGTTTCACACAAAATTAAAAACAATAGCTCTCTGCAGACCTCCAAATTCAAAAATTACTGATTTTCTTTCATATCCAGATAAAATTATAGAATCGTTATAAGTCATACCCTAAGGAAAATAACGCCGGCCGCCACTGGTAGCCATAAACCAACTGTGACGTGGCTAAGACCGCGCTCATTCCAAAGGAAGTTTCGCGAATCTTCGATGTTCGTCGGCATTCTAGATGTGACGAGAATACCGTTACTGTCACCTCGATGGAATTCCAAGGAACGTTCCACCACTTTCGATTGCCAAATGTAAGCGCCAACTACTCGCCTCTCAGGACAGTTAGTGAAAGAGACAGTGCGGTACGCGGAGCGATCTAATAAGGCGGTAGACATGCGAATAACCGTTGGAGATTAGTTAACGTGTTTTGTTGTAAAAGTGAAATAAAGTTGAATTTGATAATTATTCAGTGTAGTGAATTATTGGTGAACCCAGGGTCAAAAACATAACAAAATATACTAATATAGAATAAAAAATTCATTGTAACATGAATATCAATTCATTTATAGATAGTAGCGAAGCAAATATTGTTAAAATATAATAGAGAGTAGTGGTTTTCATGTTATCAATAAGGTTGATGAAACTTGCCGTACTAGACAGCAAAATGATTCTTTCAATAATCTTATATTTTAACAAACTGTGACAAATTGAATTTCAAAATGAAATTAGAAGAAACGTCAACATTGGATCATGATATAATTTATAAAGCTATTCAAAGTCTTATATTGATTTTTTAAAAATTAGAAAACATAAAATCATCAAAGGCGATTACACTAAGTTCTGTTTCATGAAGACTGTTTGAATGAAGTTCTGTGAAAAATTTTTTAAGATTTAAGTGAATTAATTTTAGAAACGAAAAAACTATCTTCTGTTGAAAAATATATTAGAAATTTTAATATTGAAATTGTTCAGTGAGAAGAAAAAAATAGAAATCACCTCTGTTCTTTCAAATAGTTGTGTATTGAAGAAATTACTCCATTATATGAGTAAATCTTAATTCACTATGTTCCGAAAGTCTATGAAAAAAAGTGTTGCCTATAATATTATACAAAAACTCCTTTAATTATATAGGAGTAAGAACCCAAATAATTCTACATAAAATTGAAATGGTAACCAAAAATTATTGCCGAATTGTTTTAAATTATTTGTTCCAGAACAATCAAAATTCCAAAATATCTGGCATTTGCCTTATAGAAAATATTCGTCCAGGTTTATTTAAAAAATACAAAAATCATTTCAGGGGATACTGCGAAAATCTCATAGACGATCTTCTGAGAAGAATGGAACAGTACGCCAACAACCTAGAAGTTCTAGTGAGTGAGAAAACGGAAGAACTCAGTCAGGAGAAGAGGAGGTCCGAAGAGCTTCTTTACCAAGTACTACCAAGGCCCGTGGCTCAGCAGTTGATGCTTGGAGAACTGGTACAACCCGAACAGTTTGAGTGCGTTACTATTTATTTCAGCGACATCGTCGGGTTTACTGCCCTCTGTGCAAGAAGTACACCGATGCAGGTATTTAGCAGTGCATGCTTCTGTTTTTGCCATTTCAAAATGTGTTATCTTTACAGGTGGTCGATTTTTTAAATGACCTATACAGTACATTCGACAGAATCATAGGATTTTACGATGTGTACAAGGTAATAAAAACTACCAGTAGTAATACTTTATTCATCAACTATTAGGAGAGAATTTGTTCAACATTTTTTTGCCTATACTGTCAACCGAAAAATCATCAAAGTCACTGAAAGGAATAAAATTCCTGAGGATTTTCAAACGCAAGCTGAGAGAGCATCTGACAGCCCATATTTCTATGTATTTCTGTGTTTATGTGATTATACAATATCTATTTTTTTTCTTTTTATAGACTCGTCTAATCTGTTCATGTTAACAGGAAAAAGGACTCGGTAAAATTTGAATTTGTAACAAGATTTTCCACATAATCGATAACACTGTAAACTTGTTTCATTTCAACTTTGTTCAACGTCATTTAGTCGAACTTAGATGATCTAAATCCTGTTTGAATAAATCAATTTTGCTTTTAGCGATTTCTTTAATTTGGATTCGAGACGGCAAAGCTTCGACCTCTCAACACCAGATGACAGCATTACCGCCTTACGTCGGGTTACGCAACCCAACATGATATGTACGTCGATCGACGTTTCAGAATTCGTGCCTTAAACTAATGAGTAAGGAAAATAAACTAGCCTTGGTGACGCTTGGCTTACATGTTAGAAATATCTAACCTTTGAATTTTTGTAGGAGTACAGGTCGTCCTGTGGGATTATGCATACTTCGCATGATTCCTAGTGATAGCGATCTGCTCCATAATATAATAAAACAAAATTCCATTGTTATAATCAAGTAGTTGAATTTAGTAGTTTTTTTATGTCAAGTCAATAATCCTATGGCCTCGATCTCGTGAGTTTATCTTGGGCTCTCTTGGTCAGGAATGGACTTGCTTTAATATTTGAAATTACGAGATTGCTGCAAACCAAGCATTTTGATGGATTGAGCTTGGTATACGAGGGATAATTGAGATTACTTCCGGCAAAAGAAAACTGTAATCAAAAAAATAAATTTGAACTTCAGGATTTATGAACACCGATTTATGTTGATTTTAATGAGTTGAATGGTTCTAATTGTGTTTAATTGCTGCTCAATATACAACACTGTTCAAATAGAAATCTCTGAGTTTCACACATAATTAAAAATTGAAGTTCTCCATAATAGACCTCCAAATTCAAAAATTACTGATTTTTTTAATATCCAGATAAAATTATAGAAAATAAAAGAACTCTGTAAATGCGCTGAGTCTTAAACTCTTTCATGTATTTTTTAGTGTTTCTATTTTTTTCAGCAATTTTTCCAAATTTTGTATGCAAACATAATCTACATCTACTTATTCATTTACATTGGATAATACAAATTTCCAGAAATATTTTTCTGTTTTAAAAGATTTTTTTTTCACCATAATTACTGATTAATTTACAATTGAGTTAGTTATAAGTGTTTGTGAATCATTTGACAAATGATAAATAACGGATGATTTAATTAAAAACACAAGTATTTGCTCACAAGTAACTCAAAACAAAGAAATACTAATATGTTGAAAAGCTTCCGAAGAATTTTTAATAATGTCATCTAGACCAATTTTCAAAATTTCAAAAATGCATTGGATGCTGTTTCTCTTTAGGGTCACTTGGTGGTTTTTCATAATAATAATTCATTCTTATGCTCATTCTATGAGTATTTTTGGAATTTCTTCTTGAGTAGTTGAAAATCTTCATTTCTTATGTTTCCATTTATTCATGGGTATTTCACAATTCCCAAAAATATCAGCTCATGAATAATAACAATGTTAGGTTTTTTGTAAATTTCATCCTTTGGTAAAAGTATTGGAAACTTTGAAAAGTGTTTTACTGCTTTGTTCTGATTTCTATAAAGTATAGTTTCATTTCTTTTAGTACATGAGATGCATGCAGTAAGTAGATAAATTAAATTTGGCCGTGGAGTGTGTTATATTGCCAATTCTCCCGAAGGAACCTATTGATGGAATTAATATCTT
Source organism: Leptinotarsa lineolata (assembly GCA_015342045.1). Taxonomy (NCBI): domain Eukaryota; kingdom Metazoa; phylum Arthropoda; class Insecta; order Coleoptera; family Chrysomelidae; genus Leptinotarsa; species Leptinotarsa lineolata. Next base: position 2,416 of record WOGR01004623.1, on the reverse strand, counting down.
CTGACCTTTTCTTAATACCCCTGAATAAATGATTGAAGTATTGAAATATTTTCAGGTAGAAACCATTGGTGACGCTTACATGGTGGTATCTGGTCTTCCAGAACGTAACGGCGACAATCATGCCAAAGAAATAGGCCTATTGGCACTGGCGATACTGGATGCGCTGAAATCCTTCACGATTCAACATAATCCGGACTATCAGTTGAGGATGAGAATCGGCATCCACTCAGGACCAGTTTGTGCAGGGATCGTCGGACAAAAAATGCCGCATTATTGTCTTTTTGGAGACACTGTCAATACTGCTAGCAGAATGGAGAGTACCGGACTTCGTTAGTATCAAAACAAGAATTTTTTTCCCATTTAGTTCAATACTGACTTAATTAGTGAAAAATCTTTAATACTTAAGATAAAGCCCTTTTGATGTACCATCTTTCTTACGATAAAAGACACTTTCATTCGATGATAAAATCGTTATTTATAACTTTCTTCTTCGGTACATTTGTCCTTGATATTTTAAAATAACAAGTTTGATTCAGGATTTTTGTACTTATCGAACTGTACAGGTCTAGTGTTACAATACTACCTCTTCTTGTGACTACTAGAATTTGTTAGTTGGTATGCATGACTCTTTCATTTATATATTTTATCATATTTTCAGCTCTCAAGATACACGTCAGCGAAGCAGCAAAACAAATGTTCGATAAATTCGGAACTTTTCACCTAGAACTAAGGGGAGAAGTGGAACTGAAAGGGAAGGGTTTTGTAACTACTTACTGGCTTCTCAGAAGCACTGAAGCTGATCCAAGACCAATGACGCCTAGACACATATCAACGAACATTGAACCAGAATCGAGTCCATATCCCTTAGTTTTCATGGGCTAATTATGCAACTGTGGAAATTTTATCTTAGATTTAGAAAAAGCAGTACCTGTATCAATGGTTGCTTCAGATATCCATTGAATTAACAAAAAAATTACTTCTGTAAAGGCTTCATTTAACCGTGGTTTGCAGATTCATGTTGTGAAACCCTAGTGCCAAAATATATTTATATGTACCTGTACTATGGATGAATATATATTTATTTATAAACTGAATGATCTTCACTTCATTGCGTGTGAAACAAAAACAGTCTGTGACATTTCATGGAAAGTCTTCTAACAATAGACCAGTTTTAGTAGTATAAGCATTGTATATAGAGTATAGTAAGGTCATAGCTTATAGTCTATATACAAAGCTTATAATCTATATACAAAGATCAGAGAATCTTTGTATATACAAAGATGTGAGTATCAACAGAACATCCTATTGGTCGGATCATATATCAAAGTCGGGATGTACGCCAAAATAAATTAAATTTGAAAGCTAACTGGTTTGTCAGCGACTACTACCCAGTTCTGTTGGTAATCACATTAAATACTGACATCGTACTGCCATCGTCCTCTAGTGGTCAGGGTAAGTACTAAAAATTTTACGGTACACGTAAATGCCAGTTCTGAGGTTCTATGGGCTTTGTATTCTTCTATAAAGATAAAAGATGTTAAGCGATTTTTGTTTGGCCATTTTTCCCTACGAATTCAAATTGAATCAAAGCCAAAGTATTCACTGAGACATAATTCAAAGTAGACTCATTACAACGGACAAAACTTTTTAAATAAGTCTAATAGAAAGCTTAAGAGCTCTACCTACAGTGACGAAGACCTATTTGGTCTTATGGCTAGTTCATACACCAAACTTTTACTTTATCTTTTACATTAAGAAAGTTGGCATAATAGGCTCCCACTGATTTACTTTTTGTCAAATTTCTTAAAGTAAAAGTTAAGTGAATGATCTAGTCATTAGTATTGTCTTGTTTTCAGTTGGAAAAAAAATTTTCATGATCACTCAGTATGATGACACTTTAAAATATTATTGTTTGACTGTTTTGGAATTTCATTGTCTAGTAATGATGTTTTTGTTGATATTCACAACTGGTAGTTACGCGTAGATCACTGTGGGAATTAAAATCGAAGAATTAGATAGTAGCTTTGTATATACAAAGATAGTAGTATTGTCTAAGGATTTAGTAGGATTCTGAATTATCAACCTTCAACAAGAAAAATTGTCAACCATTTTCAAATAAATAATTCGTACATTCCATACATTGAATAAAATAATATTCTAACCTCTTCCACCTCAACCTAACCAATTTGGAGATCTTGAGATTCACCACAAATTACAATTATATGTATACTCATAACACCGCTATAGATGGAAAAGAAAAGTTATATATTTCAAGGTTCAGTTATACCTAAGTATTGAAAATATAAAAAAAACTTGAAGGGGTTATATTTTTTAGGAGTGATTAATTTTTTGGGAAAGAAAGTTTTTGGCTTTCTACTACTCCATCTTGATACAAAAAAATGTGGGAATCTTCCAA
>WOGR01004622.1:0-14543 GCA_015342045.1 Leptinotarsa lineolata | reverse complement strand
GATGTGTAGATCATGCAAAGAAGTAACTTTCAGACACAAAATGGAAGAAAAAGCCCTTCTGAAACAGCTACTTTCATATAAACATTGAATTACACGATAGAAAAATTCCTTCGAAACAAATAATTTTATATGAACACTGAATTATACAAAAAACACTTTTTTCTACTAAGTTTGTATTCCAAACATTCGTTATAGATTTAAGTTGGATATCATTTACAGGATTTATACACAATATACTAAATGAAATGTAAAAAAATTCACTTACATGGAACTCAGCCATCCTTACTGGTAGAACACCGATGTTTCTCCTTAGGGCTCTTCAGTACCAATCTGGATAATATTATAAGAAAAAGCACACGATTCATTCATGAATTACAATTTTTATGTCACGGAATAAGTTTGATCTACTTATGTCATCGATGAACATCGTAATGACATTCATTCACTTATTTGATTAAATCCCAGCCAAGAGGAATATTATTTAAATTGAAGGGGTTCTATTTTTAGAAGTGATTAATTTTTGGAAAAGAAAGTTTTTGGCTTTCTACTACTTCATCTTGATACAAAAAATGTGTTTTCTGTATAATTAAGTGTTCATATAAAAGTATTTGTTTAGAAGGAATCTTTTCTTTCGTGTAATTCAATGTTTATATGAAACTAGTTGTTTCAGAAGGGCGTTTTCTTCCTTTTCGTGTCTGAAAGTTACTTCTTTGAATGATCTACACATCTATGTTTTTTTTAATGATTGCTTCCTTCCTTTCTTTGGAAGATTTCCACATTTTCTTGTATCAAGATGGAGTAGTAGAAAGCCACAAACTTTCTTTCCCAAAAATTAATCACTCCTAAAAATATGACCCCTTCAATTTATTCTTTCTTAGTTCTGTTTAATGCATATCCCATATATTCTCTGCAGATCTAATAGTACAAAGGATCCTAGCCACTCTTCACACTATCAGCAAACACCAAAAATCCGTACTATTTATGTGGGTCGCCACTCATGTAGAAATAAACGGAAATACATTTGCTGATTAAGTTGCACGCCTAGCAACAAAAGCAAATACCACAGAAGCTGGGATTACCACCTCTGAAGATCTAAAGTCTCCCTTAAAATCTAAAATGTATGGTTTCTGTCGGAGTACAATTTGTTTGGATATGAATTGGAAAATTTAAAACCCTCCAGCATACCCCGAACACTACCAGGAAGTCAGACTCGTAGAGAACAAGCACTGACAAGATTTCGCATTGGCCATACACAACTTTCTTCGAGTTATTTCCTGATTGGTGATAATCCACGCACCTATTAAACATGCAATGTACAAGAATTATTTGTGTTAGATATATTCTAGAGGAGTGCCGAGAATAGGAATTGATTTAATCTACATTACAACAATACGGCCACAATTCTGAGATATCAAGCAGAGGCTGCATTACAATTCTTCAAAATATTCAACCTTTCCACAAGATCCAATTATCGAATTATATTTCCAAATTGATATGTAGAAAATAACAGCCGACCCCTTAATAAAAAACGAGAGATTCATATAGTAATTTCGCGGAATTCTTATTACTTGTCACTAATTTCATTAGTTGATTAAATCTGTACTCGCAAGGGAATTGTGAATGCTATTATTTTAAAGACCGCCATTTAAAAAAAATCGTCTAGGTAAGTTCTGCGGCGTTAGAGAGAAAATTCCATATTTTTTTTTGAAGATATTTTTTGCGGTATATAACCGTTCAGAATTTTAAAAATTAAAAAACTAATTGAATAGAGAATCTGTTGAAGTGTAAAAAAGGGGAAACCGAAAAGTTCTTCCCGAGAAGTTACTGCGTAATATAAACCACTGAATAGTTCAATTCGTCAGTACCTTGTTGTATTCTGAATAAAACATAAGTCATATCTACTAAAAACCTGAAATAAATAAAATATACATATCTAGTAGAACATGAATTGATTGGTACATCACCTAGTGGGACAGTCTGGAGAATAAAATAAACAAATAGTATAGACGGAAACAACATACTAGAGTACCTGAAATATAAAACATGGGTATGCACAGTCAATGCAATGAATGGAAGAATTCCTGCAACGAGTAGTAGGGTCTCTCAGAAAGAAATTTTTTTACAGTTTTTCTGAATTGACTTTCATTCAAGTTTGCCGTCCTATATCAACTGGTAAATGATTAAACATCTTGCCAGCAATATAGATAATAGAGTCTCTAGTGATATTTTTAGTGGGTAATGGGAGTTTCAGTATGTGCCTATTGTTGCGGGTAGCATAATGATTAGAGGAAAATTTTGATTTAGGCTTATTTACCAGGCAGACCGACTCCAGAATCAATAATGCTATAACCGTGAGGATTTTGTTACTTGTGAAAATTTCCCCACATGCTGGTTCTAGTTCATTAGAAACTACTCTCACTGCATAGCAACCAGAAGAGATCTTGCTTTTAAGTTGTTTTACATGGTCATCAAATTTGAGATTTTTGTCTATGAGCACACCTAGGAATTTAGTACAATCTTTATTCCCTATTACATATTTGCCAAACACAGGTTCGAGCATCTGAAGGATTATAAGTGAGTTTTTTCTGTGTTGAGAGATAATTTGTTCGCATCGCATCACTCTTTCACAATTTTTAAGTCTGTAGATATTATATCATGTAATTCTCCGGTCTCCTTGCCTTTCCATAGTATAGTGGTATCATCTGCAAAGAGAGTGAATTTACCAGATATCTGACTTTAGTGAGTTCGCTGACATATAATAGAAAAAGAATGGGGCCGAGCACAGATCCTTGGGGAACTCCTGGCGAGATTTTCCTCCTATTCGAAAGTTCTGCTGTTTTAACCATCTGATAACATCCTGAGAGATACGAATCGAACCATGTGAAAGTCACACCTCGGCATCCATATTGCTGAAGTTTTCTTAGCAGTATCTTGTGAACAAGTAACGGCAAGTTACTGACTAATTGGACTTTTCAATGGTTTTTATTAAGCAGTAACTTTTTGGGGTGAACTTTTTAGTTTGCTCTTTGTTACACTTCAGCAAATTCTCTATTGATTTAGCTCTGTTTATTTTTCAAATTGTCGAAAGTTATTTACCCAAAAAATAGTTATGAGGAATCTTTATATTTTTCCAATTCTGATTGTTCTACAATTTTTCCATAAGGAACAACATTTCACAAAACTTAATAATGAGGTAATGGAAATAGTTATTTTCAGAGAAGGGTAAAAATAATTCTGAAGTTGCAATAAATTGGCCAACCTTGAAAGTTACTAGTTACGCCTTTTCTAGACACCCAATGTAGAAAAACTAATTTTAATTACAGACCAACTCGACAAACAACGACTAATAATAATAAACGCCTTCATTCTGAAAGCTGAATGTAATTTTATGAAAAGACATAGCAAATAGCTCTTTCATAGAATCAAACGGCAAACATCTCCATAATTTTCAGGCGCCATTGGTGCAAGGGTATGATCTTCATTTATAATCATACCATCAATTTACATATACAATGAAGCGCTCTATTGGTACCACGTAGGTTTGGCTTTATAACCTATGACCTAATATTATAAACTTTCAAATTGATTTCCATTATTGGCTAATTACGGTTGTTCTACTTTACCGACAGCTCGAATAATTCTGAAAACATATACAGAGTCGTCGCAGTTTAACTTTAAATTTCAATGTAATTTTGGTATTTTCCTACACTGTGATATCCATGTGAGAATATGATCTTCCGATAGTTTGTAACCATCAATATTATCAATATGCTCATTTTTTTGAGGGACAGTAAACATATTTTTTCAGATAGCGACTGTGGCCGAAAAAACTTAAAATTGGTGTATTTTGTTTGTTGGCTCTACCGCTTCCATTTCTAATAATATGAAAATGAGGCAAAGTGACTTTTTGTGCTGTTTCATCAACTTTTTTTAGCGAATATGTAGTTTTTTTATCAATGTCAGTAGCTGTGATCATAAATTCCGTCATGTATGACAGACAATACAAGTATTACTCAAGTATGCTCAAATGTAAACTGGTGTGCGCGCATGCTCACCTTGTGTGCGAGTACCCGCGCTCGCGATCCATCGGCTGTCGGTCACGAGGCCGTGCTCAAAAGGGTTAATGTTCCGGTGCACGCTCAATTTGAACCAGTTTGTGAGGTGATCAATATGCGCGTCGTGTTGTCGCCAATATGGAGTGGAACTTAATCGCTCAGCGAATCAGTTCTATCACGAAAAATTTGCGTTCTCCACCAGCTACGTTTTTGACGTTTCTTGGTTTCGTCTCGTTCAATACGTTTATAAATAATAATAAACACAGCAGCCTTAATTTCTTCCTTCATCTGCGCGCACAAATGGATCACTGTGAGGACATTCATGTGTGGATGCTCGTATAATTTAAACACTAGTGCGCATGCTCATTCGCGGTGGATCAGTTCGTGCGTGCTCAAGTCTAAACGCGCTTTTAGAGTTATGTTTATTTCTGCTGTTTTACAATTGGAGATATTGCGAAAAATATCTCTTAGTAAACCACGAAATAAAGGAATATAAACTTCAAATTTAGTGTCGACTATCTACATAAACAATAATTTGATCCGTGTGAAGTTGATATCCTTTTCGTGTAAGCAAAGTTTTTGAGAAATGGTGCTAGATCTCTAGCTATGTGTGGAAAACTGTACCCCCAGGCAACGTAAGCCAAGTTTCGTATGAATTGAAAGGAGTTTACGGAATCGCGGTACATTATAAAAATCCTCAAATAAGAATTGTACAAATAGATCAGTGCAGACGGGCGAACAGTTCAACGCACCGCAAATTATGCTTTGAGACGGACTCTGTTGAAATACATTCATCGTCTCTTATGAAACAACGCAAAAGAGCGAATGTGATGGCTTGACTGCGTTGTCTCATGAGACCAGATGCAAACGAGAGAACAATCAATGTGCTGCAAATGATACCTAAATGTAAGTTAGAGGTAAGTAATATATTGTTCTCAGCTATCCCTTACACTGCAATGTTACTACTTGAAATTATATAAACGACAGCATAATACATATGAATCATGGAAAATTGATTTTAATGTTTTGAATGCGAAACAGATTTTGTACGATCTTTCACAAATGAAGTAACTTTTCCATTGAATTTTAATTTATCTTCTATTGTGCACAGCAACATTGTTCTATAGAATTCAAGAGACTTCCGTTATTATTGAAATTCAAGTGAAGACCGGTGCAGAAATACATTTCACTTATGGGCCAACGCATTGTCTCTAAGGACCATTGGCTCATAAGGGGCAATGTATTTCAACAACGCCTATACAACGTACGTTGTACCGGGTCACGGGTCTTATAAAGCAACGCAGAGAAACGTCAGATACGCCCGTCTGTGTTGGCTCATAGAACAACGTCCGCCTCATAGCACATTTTTTCCGCGTTGAATTATAAGCCCGTTCACATCAAATAAGTTATTATTTGTGCTATTGATGACTTGTTTATTTTGTGGAAATTGATGAGATGAGACGAACTTTTTGACTAATTTCCACTAGGTATTTTATTCTTACGACCTGTTTCGTGATCTAACCTAGCATCAAGTGAAACTAACATTTTGAAGTCTGAACACTGGGTTATATGGTATGGTAGGCTGGAAAGCGAGGTAGTTATTGAATAAGGGAACCAACTATGGAATTCAACACTGAAGATTGTAGAGATTACCGGGGTTGTCAAATTTTCTAAAAAGTGAAGATAACCTCTAAATTACACACACTTGTAATGAAGGAAAGAAAAAGAATTTGTTAGAAGCCATGGAAATCAATAAATCAATAAAAAACCCGAAATATATACCCCTAAATGAGCAACTTGATTCATGTAGGTCTCCACTCTTGAATTTATAAGTTAGAAAACCCTGGTAATCACTACAATCTACAGTGTTGAATTTCATAGTTGGTACCCCATATAACCCAGTATTCAGACTTCAAAATGTTAGTTTTACTTGATGATGGTTTCCGATATTGTAACGATATATTCGTTATTGTCATTTCATGATAAAATGATACATCTATGAAGCGTTTAAAGGTAATTTCTGAATTCCATGTAACAGGTATTGGCAGTTGTTCCTCCTAGCATATGCCATCTTTGGTCCACAAACAACGTGAAGATAGAATGAAAGGAGGAATATTTTGACAAGGGGGGATCAAAAAAATAAACAGTTCTCTCTGGTTCATGTTAGAAGGTGGGAAGAGTTCAATATCCTGAGGTGTGTTTTTTTTGAATGTGAAAGTAATCGCGGTGATACTTCTAAATCTATAATTTTTGCTGTGATCACTGTGGATTAAGGGTCAAAGCGATCGATATTCAATTCGTTGATGAATTAAGGTTTCATCGGATGCGAAGATTATCATCCTCAGGTTTTCTCCACAAAAAAATGTGTATCTCGTTCCATGGAATAATCAAGTCATAATCGAAGTATCTTGCATCATCATTTGGGAGGCTCCACTGTCCCGCTAAATTCGGATTCGAGAAGGAGCGTATCTCTAGCTTGAGCAAATATGCAGTTAATGAAATTTGTATGACAGCTGTTGAATGGATTCACTGAAGTTTTAACCAATCTTTCCTTATAGTTTTTCGTTGTGGATTGCTTACAGACATTAACTGGGTTATGGTGATAATCCCGTTTACCTATTTAAGCCATTTAGTCAATATCTATATAGTGGTGATTTTTTTGTATAACATTATTTGGTTTCCAAAAAAACATATTCATTGGTGATTTCAAGGTTTGATTTTTTTTGTACAAGATTTGTTCATAAAACACATTCAGTCCTGATTTCAAGATATTTTTTTTTACACAATCACAATTCATCAAAACAATATTTTGGTATGAGAGTATCATTTTAATAATCATTAATATTCAGTGAAATGCAAAACACTTATATTTCAAAAATCGTGTTTGTCATATGAGCAACCGTGCCTCTCAAGGATCGACTCAAGTTGGGAACAACAATCTTTGACAACTCCATCTGTCGTAGCAGACACGAAGAAATAACAGGTGATCGCTAACAGCCTCAATCTTTCTATTTTTTTTGGAAATATATGTATACATTGTTATAAATTTATGGTTTTCTTGCTCACCTGATCGCAGCAGGAAAATTTCATTTGTATTTTAACAGTGGTATTTTGTACTTTTTTCCATCAGTAAAATTAAAAATGCTGGCGCCCAGCCATGCAAATACTTAATATTCAAATTTTCACTTGCTTGCTACATTAAGAATCAGAAACTGACAAAGTTGTCCAAAGAACCCACACCGTTCTCTACTGACTAGCCTGGGTATTCAAAGTAACACTGACTTCATTACTCATCTCATATTCTAATGACTTAATTAAGTCAATATCTGTTTACCTTCTATCATTGTCATTTTACATTAAATTACTTACCACAGACAGAATTTTCCGAAACGTTTGTTTATCGATACTCATCAATTACTGCAAAGCAACTAGGAGTATATTCGACAAATGAAACATTAGGGTCCACTTCGAGAACCTTAGTTTATAACTTTCTCAAGATCGCAATATAAAAACGATCAACAAAATGAATTTTATGTATGCCAAAAAGTAATTAGTTTCTTTATATCTGATTCAAACTTAAAAATACTTATGTTTAAAATCATAAAGAATCACAAATTTGAAACACCACAAAAACAAGATATGAAACAATTCATATTTTTATCATTATTGACATACCTCGTAAAATATTTGTTCTCCAGTACTAATTTTTATATAATCATATAAATCGTTGGTATGTGATAGTTTTCCACTTGATTATTATTTTCAACTTAGTAACAGTACCAATTATCTCTTTAATGAATGTCCAGTTATTCATCAATATAATCAATTCACTTTGAATTATTCAAGATGTGAAAGTACCTGTATCTAAAAAATGCCATAATATACACATTTCAATAAATCCACATTAAGAATTCCCTTGTCTGTGGTAATGATTTTATAATTTCCATAATTGAATCAATACAGAAATCAATACAATACAATTTATAAATGTTGACCCAGTCTTTCGTAATCAGCATTCATGATTACTTTCGTAGTAGACATATAATTTTTGGTGTATAACCCGACATTGAAAGCTCTGTTTTGAAACAAATGTCTGTTAACTTCTTGTTATATTGTTCTGTTATCTCAAAAAAGTATCATTTTTTAAGAAATCCATCTTCTCCAATATGAAGTGTTTCCGTCCTCTCCACCTACTCCAGTGTTCGTCTAAACGAGAATCAATAAAGGGTGGTGGATACCACATCTGACTAATTTATTTTCCAAACTGGGCATTTTTCAAAGTTCAGTTGTATTACCTGATTATCTTTAGTGAATTTTGCCCTAGAATAGAAGTATTCTTTCACAAGTTGATGACTCATTCAACTGAAAACCTCCAATGAAAACCCACCATAATCTTTTTGACTGGTTCATCGATTCGTTTCACAAAATAAATGGTGAAATTAACGAAACTAGAAAGGAAAATTAACTAATATCGGTAAAAACTTCAATGTCAAATGACAAAATGTTTCTGTTTATCCACAGGTGTAAAACAAAGTGTCTGAACAAATACTACCTCTTACTGAGGAAACTGGTAGACCGGAATAGATCAACTATATACTGGGTGCCAGGACACTCAAGCGTCGCAACACAAAAAGCTGACGTGTGTGCCAAACACGCATCATCAATTCCACAAATAGGCCGTGAACCAGCTGGGTGCTGGGAAAACATACCCGGAAAACCTTTATAAAGGGACAGTTCGAGAAGGGAATCAAAGAACTGCTTCAACAATGTAGTGATCGGCTCAGAACAATAACAGGGCTACTCAGTGAAGACTGTCCATTGAGAGGGCACCTGAACAAAATAGAGACATCTCGTTATATTTTATGTGAATGTGAGGCTTTGGATCACAAGAGGCAAACAATTTATGGACAACCTAAATTATTTCCAGAAGTATTTGACATACGTCCAGCAAGACACCTGTAAAGACTAGCACAGAGTACAAAATTTTTGGAATGGGGCCTTGAGGCTGAAGTATTTTCCAGAGACTTGAAAGAAACTGAAAAGTCTGACGGCTCTCAGGAAGGGAAATAAAAATAACTACCTCTTACGGATATTGCATTATACTGAATAGCATTAAAATGATAGCAACCCGGTAATATCTGTAATGTTTTATTCATTTTTGCTATGCACTTATTTTCTATGGTAAGATAAGCAAAGAACAATGATGGGTGAGTCAGAAGTCGGGTACTATCTTTGAAAAATCAATAATGTGCCATCATTTATGTCCTCATTTTGCAGTGTTTCAAATTTGATAGAAATGATCTTACAATACCCAAAGCCAATATCTGATTGTGTTTTTGACACACAGGAGCACAGGAGTCATGGCTCACATATTTGAGGATGCATAACTCTTAAGATTGTACATAATTTCGTTGGTCAATTGATATCCACGAAAAAATGCACACACTGTAGACACTCATTAGTAACCTTTGATCCGTTCTGGGATTTGTCTCTCCCCATACCACAGAGAACTGACCAATTAAGTTTGTCGCAATGCTTGGATTCATTCACAAGAGAAAATAACTGAGAGGATGTTTCTTCATGCTCCTGTACCAATAGATTTTATATTTATATATCAATATGTATTTGTGTACCTGCTAAGTTGAATTTATATTGTTTTATTGAATGAAATTGAGTTAAAAGAAATAATGTGTTGGACCCCCATGATGCGTTTTGTACTCATTCATACGCCTAGTCATAATATCAACGTGGTTACTGATTTATGTCTGAAGTATAATATCCCATGCTGTATGTAACTCAAACTCTATGGGGGTTGGCCTGAACTTAGTAATCTACCACCCATGATATTCCGTGCATGCTCATTGGATGAAAGATCCGGAGATCGAAGTCTGCAAGGCAACAAAATGACTTGTTTTTGTTGGAAGTATTGCCAGGTAATTATCGCTACGTCTGGGCGGGCCTAGTGTTGGAAAAGTGGATTCACGAGAGTCCGAAAGTAACGTAAATGAGATGTCACTACTTCTCAAACGTGATTCTAGGCGGATATATTGCTCCTTATAAAAACCAAAAGTGACCTATTTCAATGAAACATCACCCCCATACCTTTACTCCACCAGTGCGATGGGTTGCAAATGGTTTTCCACATAGAACTGAGTATCACATATTTACCCCGTTGCGTTGTATTCTTAGCTTTGCCCGACCATCATGCATCTCCAAACAGAATTTGAATTTGTCAACAAAGATAAATGTGTTCCATTCTTGGTTCTACTGGGGTCGTTCTCTGCACCACACCATGGTTTCGATGTTCTGGAGTGAGCGGTAACACGAAAAGACGACTATATGAGAATAGTGTAAATACTGCGATAAACAATACGCAAACCAATGTGTTCTCTGAAACACCTGTTCACAATTGCTCTTGTGAAAGTGATTTGGTGGTATCAGAAAGCTAGAAGTCGGCGATATCTTGTGTCTCTTGTTATTGTTGTCTGGTCTTCTTGAAGCCATTCTTGACAAGCACTTACCAAAGTATTCTGAAATGTGTTCGTCCTGTAGCGATTTTTCAAAGACAGCTTTCGTGAAACTAAACATTCGGCCTCTAAGAAACTCTCTCATTTGATTGAAAATTGACCTTCATCTCAATTTCCGTTCGCCTCGCCCGATCACACTTTTCGTAACGCTCCCGTCACGCATTCACCAGTTTACTCCCAAGTCAATTGGGCGTAAAAAAGTTTTACTTCAAAAACATAAAAGGGGTGTTTATGGTGTTTGTAGACCCGATACAAACGTGAGTAATTGCTTATTGAAGGTTGGTTGTTATTCGTCAAATGTCAGAATTGAAATTTTCAACTTGGAAGTAACCATTTTTTGAAGAAAACTCATAGAAACGTTTCTGAAATGCTTAAAAAGGTAATAAAGTCAAGATGACAAAATGTTGGTGCTTATTTTTTCGGTGAAAAATGTGAAAATCACTCTCTCATCATCAGATTGAAAAGAACTGTTACCACTCTACAATGCACTTCATTTATTTACTTGCGGTTTTGATTGCTCAGTTTCGTAAAAAGTTTAGCTTGATTCGAAAAGAGAATTTTTGTAATGTTGCAAAAAATTGTTTCTTCTTCAAAATGAGTCAACACTGTTGAAAAATTGACGTATACACATTGCAGATATATTGTGCTCTTTTTTTCGAAACTGATCTCTTAAACCTGCCAAACTTTTAGATCACATTGTAAGTACAAAAATAAAGTGTGTTGTGAAGTGGTGAAAAGCTCATTTTCAATTGGTTTGGCAATTAGGGGTGATTTTCACATGGTTTTGACGCTTCAAAAGTAGAGAACGACATTATTTTCATCATTAGCTGTCGTGCTACGTTTGACGAATAAGAACTGATCATTACTCCGTTTATGTTGGGTCGCAAACATCAGTAACCTATCATTCTTCCAGGTTTTTTATAAGCTGCATTTTTACTACGAGTGATTTTTTAGATTAAATATACTTTTTGACTAATTTCTGACGCAGTGTTGTTTAGTATTTGTTTGTCAAACATCAATAGCGAACGTCTTCGGTGAATTTGTGAAATTGAAGAAAATTGGTCATCGTTATGTGGTACCATACTTTTATTTGAAAGGCCCCAGCCCAACCAATATAAAAGCTGAACTGGATTCTGCTCTGGGTGAGTCTGCTCCTTCGTTTACGATAGTGAAATATTGGGTAGCAGAGTTTAAACGAGCTGCCAAAAAGAGCATCACAGTGGTCGACAAAATGAGGCGACGACTTCAAAAACGGGGCAGAAAATCCACAAAGCGGTACTGAATGATCGTCGACTGAAAGTGCGCGAGCTAGCAAACTTAGTAGGTATTTCAAAATCTGCGGTACATCGTATATTATCTGAAAATTTGGAGATGAGAAAGCTGTGTACCGCGTTTGCTCACATTCGAACGAAAACAGTGTCGTTAAGATGTTTCAGTTGAGTGTTTAGCGATGTTTCAAAGCATCAAATCTGAATTCTTGCGTCGTTTCATAACCATGGATGAAAAATGGGTCCATCAATTTACACCCGAAAAAACGAACAAACAAAACAGTGGAATCAAAAGGGAGAACCGGCTTCAAAGAAGGCGAAGACCATTTCATCTGCAGGCAAGGTTATGGAATCGCTTTTTTGGAATGCGTGTGGAATAATTTTCATCGAGTATCCTAAAAAAGGTACAACAATCAACGGCGAGTATTATGCGAACTCATTGCAACGTTTGATTGAAGAAATCAAGCAAAAACGGCCTAAGAAAAAAGTGGTGTTTCATCAAGAAAATGAACCAGCTACAAATCCATTATCGCAATGACCAAAATTAACTAATTAAAGTTTGAATTGCTATCTCATGCACCCTAGTCGCCAGATTAAGCCCCCGCGGATAATTTTCTGTTCCCAAACTTGAAAAAATGGCTCAGTAGTCAAAGATTTTCCAACGATGAAGAAGTAATGTCGGCAGCTAATGGCTATTTTGAGGAGCAAGACAGTTCTTATTATAAAAACAGTATCGAACTTACTGAATACCGCTAGAAAAAGTGTAGAGACATGCAAGGAGGTTATGTTGAAAAATAAATAAATTGTTTTCCAAAATTTTTGCGTTTTCTTTGTTGGGCCACGTACTTCTGGGACCACCTTCGTAAATTTGAATTGTCTCTCACTATTCATCTTTGGATTGCATTCGTTCTAGTACTTTGATATTTACAGAAATTAATGACTTCTTTTCTGAATTACTTCAGTGAAGGTCAAACGTTCTTTCAGTGTAAATAGTATAAATGTACCCTAGCTAAAATATGAGGCTTCAAGTTCAAAAAATGCTAAGACTACAACAATATCAATTAATTTATGAACTCTTCTTGATTCATTTTATCTTACGTACAGCTTACGCCAAAAATTCTTTCTCATAAATAGTAATGTCATTAGATAAGTAATCGTTGTGTAGCAATATTTTTCATTTGAATATATGCGTTTATGTGATGGAAAAACTTCTTTGTTGAGAAATGAAGACATATTTTTGTTATTGCCACGGTTGTTTTGAATGCTCGCGATAACGGTAATGATTTATTTATAAACCAGCTTGTATTCCTAAGAAATACCTCCAACGCGAAACTTTGTTTATAGCCGAATTATTTGATGAATGATTGACACAATTATAAAAAACCATTTAATCTTTTTTCATGGATAAAACACAAGCACTGCAGGAAAGTCTTTGAGACGCTCTGCGGGCGGTGCCTGTGCAAAAGTAGCGATTCACATTAGATTTGAATCGCTAGAGATTAATATCATTTGGAAAAAACGTTCTCAGGAAGTTTATTCCACATAAACGCAGTTTTCCAAATGAAAGAGTTCTCAAACAGTGAAGTTCGAGGTGTACTGAGTTGAACCTCGAAACGATGAGCAGCTACAGTCCGTCGCGTATTTCTGATACGTACTGCTCTTGGTGGAATCAAATGTGCCAAGTCATTTGAACATTTCCCGAAGAGAGACAAATCTCCAACCTTTCTTCGATGTTCCAGACTATCAAGGTTGATGTTCGCGTCTCCAATCATGCGGATGGTTTTTTTCTGGATGGAATCCAGCAGCTTCAGGGTATAAATGAGAACAATACTTCAAAGAAGGTGTCGTCTGAGCTTTATAAAGCATCAAAAGTTGGTGACGTGTGTACAGTTTTCTGGTTCGGAACAGTGTTCCACGCTTTTGAGACGCATCCTTTGCAATTCCAGCGACATGATTGTACGAAGACATATTGGTGTCCATTTTAAACCCCAACAAACTTATCGAAGTAGAAAGCGGAATTGTCTGTCCTAACATTTTTATATCCGATTCGGAGACATTCATCTTTTTGGAGAAAACCGATACCTGGGCTTCGTGGCATTGAATTGAACCTGGTTACTTTCACTCCAATTGAAAGTCACCTGTAGATCCTCAATGAGTATGTTACCTCCTGCTGCCAGTGAAGACGTGCCGACAAGCCATAGCATCGAAGTTTGGCCAGCAAACCTTCATGCCACTCATATTATATTATTCATGCGTGTGTTACCTTGCATAAAATAGTTTCCACTAAAATTCCTACATATATAAATAAATAATAAAATCAGTGTCAGAACTGATGTCTAAGACATTTTTGCATGAATTTATCACCCACATTTTCACAAAAACAAATTCAATTGACTCATGTATATTTTAACACCAGTCACGGTCATCAATAATTGTTATTATATACAGTGTGTAACAACGAAAACTTAACAGAACCGTTTTTGAATAAAAAAAGTAAGATTTTTAAAAGAAACTCGGACAAGTCGATTTCTAATTGAAGGGGACACCTTTCAGACTAATCAGATTTTTTGTAGTACGCACCCCCTCGGAGGGATGCGTCCGACGACCCTTATTTAGATAGGAAAAGTAGGTCGAGTGGCACCTTGTTTTAAAGGTCTTCAAATCCCTTTACAACTCTGTTGAAAGAAATTTTT
>WOGR01004621.1:0-14544 GCA_015342045.1 Leptinotarsa lineolata | reverse complement strand
GACCATATTGACTCTATTTCTGATAAATTATCCAAACATAGTTTCGTTATTTGGAATCTTAGGAATTTTGTCCCATTTATTATTTTAAGTTACCTATGCCTATGTTCACTCAAGTCTAAACTATTGCTCGGTCTGCTACGTTAACTACAGAAAATTGAATGATCTGTTTGTTAATTGCTCGAGAAAGGTATAAAGAACTATGTCTTTTAAAAAATGTGGTGATTCTTGTGAGCAGTTATTCACTGAAATCACGAATTTTAACTGTGATATCCATGTATATTTTGAATTGTGTCACTTACATTAAGAAGTCTGAGGAAAAAAATATTGTATCGGAAGAAATCCCTTTGAATATTCTGAAAAAATATCAGTATTTCCCATATGATGGGACTATTTTCAAAGATTTCCTCAACACGACTATGTCATAACGATTGATAGGAAACATTGATCCTATGAAATAGCCGATACGTTTACCTGATCTGGCCCTTCTGGACTTTTCATCGTGGGGCTTCATTCAGCACAACTTTTGGTGATATTGACAAATTGGAAAGAAAACAATAAGAAGGGCTTTAACTCCAAAAATGCTGTGGAATTTCCATAAAAATACTATTGCAAGAATGCTATACAATAGCTTCCCAAGGTATGGAGGCGTGTACAGCGAAACACGTGTTGCGTTTTTGTAAAACTGTTAAGTATCAATAGTAATAATAATATCGTCTCACATAGTAGTGTTTCTCGAATACGTCATAGATTTTCATCAAGTATCGGCCGATAGATACATATTTTCATTGAAATCGAAAAGAATACGCGACGTACAGTTAATTCATCTAGCCACTTCAAGTAATGCTGTCTCATGTCAAGGTACGATATATTTCAACAATGAAATACTCTTGTTGAAAAAAATATAAGTTTAGTCATTCACACACTTTGTTCATATATTTGAACATTGTTTCTTTGATAACTGTAGGGAAATGAAGGTTCTGGCTTTATACAAAAAAGTGGGAATCTTTCAAAGAAAGAAAATAACCATTGATTTGAAAGTTTCTCGTTATTTGAATAAAAATTTTGTTCACTTTGAGAATCAATATTTTGTTTTCGTCTTGGTGCATTCAGCTGAGAATATTTTAAGAAATAATATTAACAACTACCACTCGACCAAAAATTTTCTCAGATTCATTTTTTCAAATTCAAACTTTGTTATTTTTCACCAATCGAGTAACCAGCAAAAGATGAAACCACAAGTCTAGGCTGGTTGCTCTGTAACAAAGTTTCCTTTGAAAAATGAAAATTCATCGAATAAATTTTGAAGTAGTGTGGTATTATTTTCGATGAAAAATGTCGTGTTCATCGAAAATGTGCTTTAGTATCGGTTATTCGGGCATTGAAATTTAAAAACGAGGCAAATGTGCTGCTGACATCAGCAAAGAAAAATATTGGATTTCTGTCTTTTTCCCAAAAAATCGTTGATGTATACAGAATGGATCCGAAACAGATTCTTGGGGAACACCAGCGTTAATGGTGATGGCGAAGTTTTCAAGTACCATGACAAGTACTCCATCAAGATTAGAAGTATTATTGGGCTATTCAGGGCCTAACAAATTCATCTTTGGTATTGCTGGAAATAACGAAAGAATGAGAATGTTCGTAGATATCATCAGAAGGCAGGATATGTTGCAGAGGAGAAATCCACAGGTATTAATCTGTATATAACAAATTATCTCTGTAATCAGGATCCGTGAATAAACATAGTAAAAATATTTCTCGGAAATGTTTATATTCCATTCGATATCATTGTTATTTGTGTAATCTTTATCATTTTCATACAGTCCTCCGTATCTCTCATTAACAAAATACTTTTTTCCTATAGTACGTGGGCATACTTGAAGACTGGCTTATACGAGGTCTTGGGCCATGTGGATATGTAGTTGGTTAGTACATCGACAGGCAGATGGGGCGATAACGAACATGTTGTTGGACGTTCGCTTCTGTCTACTTCGAGGAATGATACTCTGAGAGGAATTCGGTTCTTGATTGTCGGAAATCATCAACTTTGGGTTGATGATACACACTGCCTTGCATTGACGAGTGGCCAAACAGCTCGAAAACCGGTCTGCAAGTATGTTCCAAAAATTAAAAATCGATTCCGGTAGTTGTATCGCCAACAGCATATACAGAAAATACTCTGTGAAGAATCCTGCACTGGCACCTGTCGGATATAATTCAACGCTCTTCGTGGTATTAGCCAGGGAAGTAGTTGTTTTCTGATAAGTGTCAGTCCATAAATCTACTGTGTAGGTGAGTTGGAACTGGCTTAAACGAATTGTTCATTTAGATATTTGATCTATCTTTACGCTTTCGCTTGGACCAGATAGCAAAACTGAAACTCGGTGATGAAATTCAGTGAAATCGCATAACAAACACAATAAACTTGAGCTCGAGATAAATTTCCAGAGGAGTAAATATCACAGAAGGGTAAACTTCTAATGTCTTATCTCGTACATTCATTCAATGTTGTGCAGTTTTTGTAGACATGAATCCAGCAATTTTTCGGCAGTGTTTAGGACCAAGCCTCCGGCAGGTAAATTAATTTTTTGTGTATTTGTAATGGTATCTCACAATCCCCGATGAAAGATGCTTTGTTTTTGATCAGAAATTCAATATCGAAGAAGTGATTTTGTAGTGAACATGGCAGATATTCTTTAAATCATATCGTCTAGTGACAGATTGTTTTTTTGATGGTTGCACGATTGAAGTACCTAGTGCTTTTTTACATCTCGTGAAATTCTCACTTTACTGGTACAATTTTGAGTACTATACCATTTTTTCAGTTTCAGGCATTGTATGCAAGTGATCAATAACGGGTTTTCAATCAAACGCAGCTCCAAATAAATAATAACGTGTAATTTTTCAAGAGGTACAGGACTTGATTTTAAAAAAAACAAAAATTTTTAAAAAATTTATGAAATCTTTATTGGAATCGATATAACGATCAATGTAATTTAATGTTTGAAGATGATTTCATGAAAATGTTGTCCGCGGCTCCGCTTTAGATGGCCCATGTGTAAGGTCCAATTTTGGCACACTCTAACATATCGACCGATATTTCAGGTATAAATACTTCAATATTGGCTTCCAGAGCGTCAGCCGTTGCTGGTTCATCCCTGTAGACATGAGCCTTGATATGACCCCACAAGAAATAATCCAAAGACTTTGAACCACACGATCTAGGCGGCCGATAGACAGGCCTCAAAAATGAGATAAACTGTTCACCGAAGGCGGTTCTTAGTTGGGCCATTGTTTCGAGAGCCGTGTGGCATGTGGCACCGTCTTTTTGAAACCACATGTCAGGCATGTCGAATTCTTCCATTTTGAACAACACAAAGTCGTCAATCATCACACGGTAGCGCTCGCCATTCACAGTAACGTTCCAGCCATTGTCGTCTTTGAAGAGGTACGGCCCGAGAATGCCATCGACCCATAATCCACACCAAACAGTGATTTTTTGGGATGCATCAGTAGCTCTTGCAATGCTAGTGGCTGGTCTTCACTCCAAATGCGGCAGTTTTGCTTGTTAACGTATCCATTCTACCAGAAATGAGCCTCGTCGCTGAACACAATTTTTCGATAAAAATGTGGATCTTCCTCCAACTTTGTCAGCGCCCATTCATCAAATGTTAGACGTTGAAGGAGGTCATGCGGCTTCAATTCTTGCACAAGCTTTATATTAAAAAGTTTTACACCCCAATCCTTCCGAAAAATTTTCCACGTAACAGAGGCCCAATTGCTGTGAACGGCGGCAAATCGACATTTCACGGTCATCACGAACACTGGCGGATACAGCCGCGATATTTTCCTCGTTCGTCACTCTACGTATGCGCGTTGGTGGTTTAATGTCCAATAATGTAAACTGGGTTGTTCGAACTTCAGTTACAAGCTTCCGAATAGCTCCCTCAGCAGGCCGACGAAACTGTCCATAAATTGGAAGGAGTGCACGATGCATTTTCTTAACCGAGCATAAATTTTGATAATAAAATTCAATAATTTGCAAGCGTTGTTCATCCGTAAGTCGATTCATGGTTAAATTGTAAACCAAACTGAACAAGTTTGACAATGTCACAAGACACGATTCACCCGTGATCTGTCAAAAACAGTGTTGCCAATAAGATACCAGCAAAAAAATCACTTACTATAATTACATCAAGAAAAAAATCTTTCTGAATTTGGGCTGCGAAATTCTTCTCTTCCAGTGTGATTAAGTTGAAAAGTTTTTGCAATGATTGAATGAATCGTTCTTCGAATACACCCAAGAAAGAACTGATGAGGATTTGAAGAATAATGTTTTCACCCGAAACTTCTAGAGGTCCACCTGAACCTTGAAAGTTTTTCTTATAAGTGGAATTTTATATCTCGGTTTGGAAACTGTTTTTTCATTAACAAGCCGTTGCCCCCTCATTCAGAAGTCAAAAAGTGTGCAAGCTATGGATTAACAAGATCTAACCTTCCAACGTGCGACTTCTATCAATCAAGATATCAATAATCTTTAATTTAGTTCGTTGTGTAGCGTTTTCGTGTATGGACAGTAATTTCGTTGATATTTTTTGCATAAGTATAATATACTTCATATTTCCGCTCAATCTAGACAAGGAAAATATGGTATCACGTTTTTTTTCCAGTGAAACAATGTAGCATTCAACTAGACGAGAATTTCAAAAAAATTCTGATTGATCACCCACCCTGTAAATTGAGCGATTCACTCTGATACATAAAACACCATAAAAGGAAGTGGTTTGGATAGCGAACGTGACTAATCCGAATGTCTAACATTATATCATCACGACAAGTTTGTGAGCTTATTGCTTATAGGAGTTATAAAATGAATGCAAAACTACAATCGTTTCCTTCCTAATCCACTGAAAAATATTCAACATTCATTTACCAATATCTTGAAACGAATTATTGCGAAATCAGTGAACAATTCAATAAAAATTATGTCATTTAATAAAAAAAGCTACCATCAAGGTTCTTGTCACGTTGGATGACATTTGAAGGTACGACTGGAACTTTAATTCAATCTGGGGTAACTTGTTTCCATACACGGTATCCAAGTATTTACGGTATAGAGTCATAGCCCACATCAACCTCAAATAATGATCCAATTTTTTCATGGAAGGCTGACTACCTACACGTCAGAAACGTAATCGGATTGCATTTCTTCTCATTATCTCAATCCAAATAAATTTAACCTTCAATTATTCGGTATATCGATTTGGTGATTCACTCAAGTTCCACAGTAAAATATTCGGCTATGAAAACAGATGGTCGATACAGCTTTGTAGTCGTCGACTGATTCATTCATGACGGGGTTCAGTTCAGCGGGGTTTGTCAAACTTTCGGAAAGCTTATAGGAAGACAAATTGAAAAAATGATTAATTCGAATGGCATTACAGACTCTCATCCTCAAACTGAAACTTTACCGATACACTACAGACAAGAGAAGAAGAAAGAAATTTGAAAGAAAGTGAATCTGAATGGCATTATAGACTCTCATTCTCAAACAAAAACTTTACCGATAAACTACAGCTGGAAGAGAAGAAATTTTAAAAAATATGAATTTGAATGACATTATAGACTCTCATTTTCAAACAAAAACTTTACGTTATACTACAGCCAAGAAGCCAAAAAATGATGAATCTGAGTGACATTACAGACTCTCGTTTTCAAACAAAAACTTTACCAATACACTACAGACAAAAGGATAAGAAAGGATTTGAAAAACTTATAAATCTGAATGGCATTTCAGGCTCTCTTTCTCAAATAAAATCTTTACCGATACACTACACACAGGAAGAGAAGAAACTTCAAAAAATATGAATCTGAATGACATTACAGACTCTCATTTTCAAGCAATAACTTTACCGTTATACTAGAGACAGGAAGAGAAGTAATAAATTTTAAAAATTATGAATCTGAATAACATTGCAGACTCTCATTTTCAAACAATAACTTTACCGTTATACTAGAGACAAGAAGAGAAGAAATAAATTTAAAAAATTATGAATCTGAATGACATTGAGACATTGAAAAAAGAATTGAAAAAAATTATGAATCTGAATGGAATTGCAGACTAGCTTTCTCAACTAAAAGCTTTACCGATACACTACAGACAAGAAGAGAAGAAATTTTAAAAAATATGAATCTGAATGACATTACAGAGTCTCATTATCAAACAAAAACTTTACCGATATCCTCTAGACAAGGAGAAAAGAAAAAAAAATTAAAAATGATGAATCTGAATGACATTACAGACTCTCATTTTCAAACATATACTTTACCGTTATACTACAGACAAGAGAAGGAATAAATTTAAAAAAAAAAATGAATCTGAATGACATTACAGACTCTCATTTTCAAACAAAAACTTTACCGATATACTACAGACAGGGAGAGAAGAAAGGAATTAAAAAAATGATGAATCTGAATGACAATGCAGACTCTCATTCTCAAAAAACCTTTACCGATATACTGCAGAAAAGAAGAGAAGATAGAAATAAGAAATAAAAAAGTATGAACATGAATGACATTGCTGACTCTTATTCTCAGACAAAAACGTTAACTATACGCTACAGACCAGAAGAGATGAAAAAAATTTAAAAAATGATGAATCGGAACGATACCACTACTAACAAGAAAAGGGAAGATTTCGAAATGATTTCATGTTTAGATCCGTTCGTTGTTGATATACATTTTCGCCAGTATTGCCGCAAATCTTTGAGTAAAAGTACTACAGGGCGAAGGAAAAAAGTACTAGAACGAATGTGAAAGTACCAAAAAACATCCATCAGCAATTGATTTATAAAGATGTTCGTACCGTTTTAGATTCATCCTACGCCAGATGTTCCAGATCTTATTGAAAATTTAGTGATAAAAAACCAAAGATAAAATGATACTCGATATGAAAATCAGTTTCGTTTTGTAAATGTGCATGTAATAATGTTTTCATGTAGTAGATAACACCCATGGCACGCTAATTGAACTGTAACAACTTGATGTCAGTTAGACTGGTCCGATAATCAACATATTGGAAAAGTCGTGCTAATAATATTTTAAGGTTACGAAGGTACTGAAGTACTAAAACGTCAACACTGATTGTCACTTATGAATCAACGCAAACTAACTTCTAGCTGCACA
Source organism: Leptinotarsa lineolata (assembly GCA_015342045.1). Taxonomy (NCBI): domain Eukaryota; kingdom Metazoa; phylum Arthropoda; class Insecta; order Coleoptera; family Chrysomelidae; genus Leptinotarsa; species Leptinotarsa lineolata. The sequence goes on along the minus strand of WOGR01004621.1, from coordinate 7,359 downwards.
ATTAAAGGCCATTTACAACACACTACACGCAAGTATCTCGGCGTGTGAACATGCGGCGCATTGTTCAATACATTTGCAACGATGTATCAGTGCCACACACAGACGTTGAATACAACGCGCCGATGCATCATCAAATCACAGGAGTTGAATACAACGCGATGCTCTATTGTATTTAGTCGCTGTTCTCTCGAGCACTTGAGTAGTTGTTGCGTCCATTAGAATTAGAGAGTTAAATCTCCATTGAGCTTGCTTTTCTCATTAGGGAGATAGCGAAAGGTCCCTTATATTTGGGACACGGCAAACAATAAACAACTACCACCAGTCTTTCTTCATTCTATTTTTCCGCTTTGAAACAAGATACATAAAATCGCAACGTCAGTGTCATTCATTGACTGCATTTTGACTACTGTGCTATAACGATGTTCGTGTGCACCAATGGAATGCTGGCAGTATATGCGCATTATGACAACGCCCATGTGCTCCCAATTCACAGTAGGTACAACATTTATAGATTACAGAACATCAAAGCATGATGGATTTTTGAAATCTATTTACATTTAAACGTGCAAATTGTGTTTTTATAAATATATATATGAGCACTTGGTGAGTCTACAACAATCTGTGGGTTTTCTGACAGCTATGCCAGTAGATTAAAATGTTTGATCCCTGTCTTCTAATGTGCCGCATCTTAAACTGGTGATCTGTATCATGAAGTCAATAGACGCGTATAATTCAGCAATGAAAGTGGAGAATTCCAAGAATTTACGAGAATGTGGGACTAATTAGGGTAAATAGAAAGATGGTGAATATCAAAAGTTATTCTAATATTTTGTTAATATCTATTATCATGTAGGATGGTAGCCGATCGGGTTGACGTGGATGCTTTGCTCCACTCACTCAATCGACCGCTGTGTGAATCGGTGGTTCAAGCCGCAGGCCGGACGATCGATTTCACTTGCTATCGTCCAACCCGTGATAGGAATAACACGATAAAAGGTTACACTTCGTTAGTCCTCAGCTCGCAGAAGTTTCGACTTTTGAGAGTTGTCGTTCGTAGGAGGGCGACAGCTGGTTAACGGAAAAACAGACTTTAACAGATTTTTTTTAAACAGATGTTCAGGAGAAAAATTAATTACATAAATACAAAGTTGAATCATAGAGAAACAACACTCACCATTAGTGAGGTTGATCATATCAAAAATGTTAGGATACATGTAAAAATACATGACAGTGATATGAAATATAACAATTCAAAAACTTATTCAAAGATTCAACAGGTAGACAAGCACATGAGCGAAATTCAACATTTATATATTCAAAATTTTGTCACATTAAATGTCAGATGTATATTCGAAAATATCTATTTATTTTAATGTCAAAGAGTATGTCCTTGAGTAAAAATTATTTAATATTCGGATATTAATACAAATACTTTCAATAAAATTATAAAAAATACACTGAATCAAAAATTAATATGTGTAAAACTGTATTTGAAATTATGAGTGAACTTGAAACTTATTGTGGCATCAATTCATAAATATAATTATTGTTATGAAAACGATAAAACACTTCATTTAAATCAGGTAGATGAGCATACATCCTGACAGAAAACTTACTGAACAATGTAAGCCATTTCCAGAAAAAATATTTTAGCCCCATTTCCCAAGATGTAGTCAACCATCACTTTCAGAACTTTAACTTGCAGCAATCTCGACGTTTGACCAGTATATTCACTATTAGAGTTCTGATAAAACATTGAATAAACTGATGCAGACTGCTTTTAGATTGATCTATAACTTTAAAAAGGATTCGTAAGCTGTAAATTGAGTTTCAAAACTTATTCGAACATTTAAAACATTCTAGAAATATTTGATGTAAACTATTAGTTCGCAATTTAATGAAAGATTAGACCGTCAAAACATTGTGTTTTCCGGTTTTTTTGGCCGTGGTCTGCAGGTTTTTATGCCGGACGTTTCGTCCACTGCTGCGGTAGACATTTTCAAAGGCAGTGTGGTAACGGTCGCAATACCCTAGTTGAAGCTCGGGTTCATGTTCCTATCGTATCCACTTCATCAACTACTATTTCAGTACTGGTCACTCTATTTATATTGTTCTTCATTGTATTACCTGTTCATGTTTGTGTACCTTTCAGGACAGGTAGCCAGCTTTTATTGATATTCATTGTCTCCTCTTTTCGATTGAAACTATCCGCAGCTACACGGAATCCGGTATACCCCTGGTGCTGCTAGAGGTTCTCTAGGATTCTTTGCAGACCTGAGACTCTACCTGATGATACCTATCATTTTCGCATTTAGGGACTAAAAATTAACAAAGAACTGCCTTTGGATTACAGCCGTAATTTGGTTGTAAACTAGTGAGAATAAATATCTTGACAGAGTGGTCTGGATAGAGTGTTCAAAATTCGGAGAGAAAATCTCGATATTTCGTGCATTTTTTCATTTCGGACGATACTCGTCTCACTTGGAGTTGTAAACTACTTGACAAACATTATTTTTCATGGTCGAGGAGGCCTAAGTCAAGCGTATTCGCTTGTATGAGCCTGATGTTGTGAAATGAATAGTTTCAATCAATTGGACACTCCTCATTCCTCACAACGAAACGTGAGGCAACACCAATAATTCGTCAATACCGTAGGAGTGTTGAAGATAGTAATATAGCACTTGTGATGCCACATTATGTCGATGGTTGTTATAGAGCAGTGTTTCTCAATCTGTGCGAAGCCTTACTCGGGGGGTCACTCTACCAAGAATATATAGAGAGGTAATAGAGATCCAAAAACATAGGGATAATTTCAATAGAAAAGAGGAGACAATGAATATCAATAACAGCTGGCTACCTATCCTGAGAAATACACAAACACGAACAGGTATTACAATGAAGAACAATATGAATAGAGCGACCAGTACTGAAATAGAAGTTGATGGAGTGGATACGATAGGAAGAAGAACCCGAGCTTCTAACGCAGCAGTAGACGAAACGTCAGGCATAAAAACCTGTAAACCACGGCCAAAAAAATCGGAAAATAGCTTCCATACAGTTATCTTCGGCCGTGAAAGTTTACATTTTTCGTCAAAACATTTTTTTGCAGTTTAGTTTTGTTTATCGTAGACTTCTGTACGATTTATTATAGTTTGCTTTCATTCACACACACGCACATATTATATCGGCTCCAAGACTTTTATATTGAAGACAACAGGAAGGCTCCTGTTGGTGACTCCGTGCAGAAGTGTTGTTTCCTGTTTTCGAAAACCCATCTTTGCACTTGGCTGCACCGCGCTGATGAGGCCGCTAGCCAGAAAAACGTGTCGCCATCTCTTTTTGAGTGGTATGTCCGCGAGTTCTTCTCTAGACTAAAAATTACCGAAATGAGAAAATGTCGAACTGAGGAGTAGTATAAATACTGATCAGATGTTTTTTAAAAAATTGTTCGGTATACTGTTCATGAAGTTACAAACTGGATAACTAGGTACATCTTAATAATTTTTATTCAATACACAAAATCTACGACCACCGATGTTTCGCAGATGATATCATCGCGAACCAAGTGACTAACGGGAGCCCTAACTCGACTCACCCAAATCCTGTTGAGAAAATCCATCGTATCGACGCGTTCAGGTTCACCTGTCCTGCCCCAACATCGACTTCTAAAACCAGTCGGCACTTTCATGTCACCAGCGCAACAATAAACACTTCATTTTCATTGCACCAAACGACTCAAACGACGTACCGAGAACGAACTCACTATTCCTTCTTCTTCCTTCTTATCGCCGTTTCTAGCGACGACCACAGGAAGTTCCGCCGATTTCATAGGAAACGTCGTCGGTTTTTTCGACTAGATAGCGACGACGACAGAGAATGTAGAGAACGCGTTGAAAAAAAACGTGGCCGAGCGTTGGTCACCCGCAACAGTCGTCGGTGTCCGGATCGCGACTGACATATTTTCCAGTTATGTAAACGCAATGGTCGCCGGCCATACTCACTTCGACCATTCCGGTCCGATTGCTTGCAGACATATGAAATTAATATTCTATCAGGTTGAGGCGGGTTTGTATCGATATGGACACCTGTTGAGCGTTTACGGTATTCTGCTAATCGCGATCCGATGGAGCAGTTTCTGCTACAAAAACTTATATAAAAATCAAACAAAGTGTGTGTGAGATATAATCGAATCAGGCGCATGAATCAGTCTGAATTTGACCGATGGCATGAGTTATGTTGGCTTTGAGGACCGCTGTGGTTTGAGGCTTATCCGCATGCACCTGCGACTTTAGAAAATCCCACAAGAAAAAGTCTAACGGGGCCAAATCGCAGGATCTTGGTGATCAAATCACATCACCTCCACGTGTGATGACCATGCCCTCAAATCGCTCGTGGCATGTAGCGTCATACTGTTGAAACCACATGTCGTTGGTGTCCAGATCGTCCAACTCAGACCGAAAGAAGTTGGTAATCATCAACCTATAGTGCTCGCCGTTGACAGTGATGGCCTGGCGAACGCCGTCCACAAAGAAATATGGACCAATGACGATGAATATTTGAAAAGTGACCAACGTGTAAAGAGGCGTATATGTTTCAAACTCCTAGTGACCAGTATGAAGTCGTGACTTCTCAAATGAAACTCAACTAATACAGGCAATATCGGGAGACGAATTCAGCATAGTCGGGAGTCGAAGGTTTCTACCAGAATATCATTACAAAGGTCGAACCAGAGAGTCATACTCTGGCGAACGACATTGCTGAGGAAATATATCGTCGAAGATTTTAATACGTGGAACTTCCCGGGGCCAACACAATACCGGGAGAAACAGTTATGTTGAAAAGTTTGATGAGAATATTTTTCTCTGATGAAGAAAATGTTACAGTCATGATGAACACCAGAGATAACAAAGAGAAAATCACCAACGTACTCAGCCAAAGGGTTCAAAAGAGATTCAATCGGGATACGATCACCGGGAACGACTCACCTTGTGCCTTCATCAAGTCTAGAGGATAACATCAAAAAGAAACTACAAAAATCAAAGTCCCCATCTATATGACTTACCAAAAATCCATAAACAGAATATAGTGAATGCGATAGGTAGGTAACCCTCTGCGATTTCTTGTTTGGCAGTCGATGTCGAAACTTGTCTTGCTAAAGTTTTTTCCTGGCCGTTCTGCTTTGGCTACATATTGATAGCTCACTCTGTGTAAATTGCCCAGTCTAGTATCAGATTGCGTTACCATGAGACCCAGTAAAGTTGAAAATATTATTCAGATATCTCATAATGCAAGTGGAACTGTAAGGAATCCTCTATTAGAACATTGGTCTTATGTGGCTGTAAAATATTATCATCGATATTATCATCGATTTACAGCATGGAGTTTATCGATGATATCGGAACCACCAAAAGATCCATGGTAACAAGACTGAAGGAGCATGAAAGATACTGCAGACTAGGCCAAATGGACAAGTCCGCTATGGCATTGCCCCTAACCAGGGATACCATAGCCGACTGGTACGGGAGGCCCGAAAAGCTCGATGACAAGGGACGTCACGGAGCTTAGAAATCATAATCAGATCCATAAGCATGGGCTGATATGTGATTCATTTGATATGAAATGAGGAGTATCGAAACCGCAACGCAAAGAGAACTCTAGCGTGAGCTTCGGCAGGAAGCGAGACGTTATAGACGGAGGCTGAAGCGGAAATTTGTTGAGTGGAGAGCCACCCGCCAACACCAGCGGGGGCGCCTCCTACTGTCCAATCGGGGGACTTTGTAATGACTTGTCTTTTGTTATCTTGCTGGTCTCAACAGTACAGTTACCCTCCTGCCATTTTCTCCCCCCCTTCCACCTATCCCGGTTCCTTTACCTATCCAAACTCCCGCATATGGGAAAACGATTTCTGTATTGTATATAAAGGGTTTTTCACGACGAGCGTTTGTTAGGAGTATACGGAGAACGATTCGAAATAAAAACTTGAAATTTTGTGGTAGTGGGTTTTACAAAATGGCCTTCTCAACCAAAATATTTTCAACTTCCGGTCTCTCTCCGTTATACCGGAAGTTGAGGGCAATTTCCTTATTTCAAATGGAACACCCTGTATTTGATCACATTTTTGAATTTCTCAGTACATTTTAGGCCCACTTTGTATATCAATGCCTATACCCAAATTTGTTAGTTTTCGAGATATTGATTTTTTTTATGAAAAATTTGACAGTTACAGCACCATTCCGAAAAAATCATAACTCATAGACATTAACAGCTGAAAATGTGAAATTTCACAGAATCACACCTTAAGCATCAAGTCATGAACAAGTCCATCGAATTTTTGAAAATAATTTACAGGGTGGTCTAAATTTCCACCTAAAACTTAACATCGAGAAAACTGATGAAACACGATTTCTTCAAATGGAAACCATACACTATTCTATCATTTTTGGATACTACGAAAAACAAGATATCAAATTCATGAAGGATGTGCTATACCTAAAATACACCCCTGGCAAGATATATTCGATTTTGGCAAATATTTGAAATGTAAATCATTCGAAGCAATACCAAACCAAGAAAGCTTTGAAAACAAATGAACTAATATTAATTCTGTCGTTAGTAAAAGGTAACTCAACATGAAAATGGATGGATTGAAATAAAATACTATCAGAGAGATGAATTATATCTTTGTTTATTGATATCTAATACAGTAATTTTATTTTGTTTATATTTTTTTAATTTAGACTTTATTTTAATTTTAAAATTTAACTTACTTTCTTTAAATTCAGATAATATTGTGGTTCATTTCAACAGATGTTCAAAGACATTGCCATTTTGATCTAAACAAGAATACCACTATTTGCAGCTTTCTGTATAGAGTGAAAAATCAAATTATTGAAAGCTCTCAGAACCCTTCGTTTTATGGTTTCTTTATCACGCACAGGATCCGCATAAACATTTTCTTTGATATATCTCCAGATGAAGAAGTCCAGTGGCGTCAGGTCTGGAGAGCGAGGAGGAAATTTGAATGGCCCATTGTAGCAAAGCCACTTATCTTCGAACATCCCATTCGACAACCCAGCAACGGTATTAGTACTATGTGCAAGGGCTTCATCCATCTGATATCACAACTTAAAACGGTATTGTTCAGAAACATGCATTATAGATTCACCAACCACATTCCTAATTATATGCGAATATCTATCGCTATTCAAATTCTCATCATGAAGATATAGACATAAAATTCGGTCTTCCTCCATGAATTCCTGAAGTTGCGCTGGCAAACGAGCTTTAGATTTTCTGCTGCCTAAAAAGACTATTATGGCGGTTGTACATATCATTCTTGGCAAATTTGGCTTCATCTGT
>WOGR01004620.1:0-14547 GCA_015342045.1 Leptinotarsa lineolata | reverse complement strand
TTCATACTACAAGGGTGGTTAAAGAGCCTCTTTTGAAAACATTCAGGGGCAAAGTAATCAGTCGCAATATGGAACACTTTTGGCCGCCTAGATCTCCTGATATAATCCCACTAGATTTCTTCTTGTTGGGTTACTTAAAACAAAAGGTGTATAAGGGAAGACCTTTTCGAGATATAAACCATTCAGAGGCAGTTATTTGAGAATGTGTTGTAAGCACGAAACCCCGTAGTATAAAGAATGCAGTTTAAGATGTTTTAAAAAGGACAATTGATTGCATTGAACGTGGTGGAAGGCACACCGAAATGTGACTTTTTATTTTGTATTTCTATCGGTGTTTACATGGTTCAGACATATGTTTCGATTTAATTTAGTGTTCTTAATTGAAATTATAACTTTATTTTAACAAATGTTTGTTAGAATTTTTTACGGTTTAGTTTTCTGGGCAACAAAATCTAAATTGATTTCTGAAGTAATTTTGTTCATTCATACCTCATAAAAGATATTTACCAAATGTGAAATCACTTTCGTATAATTCCTTCCCTTAGTTTAATTGCGTTGTAATTTTTCGTAATAAGTAAATCAATGTTCAACTGTTTGAAAAGTGCAGTAAAGAATAAATTATTGACTTTTCATTGATATTGTATTTTAATTATGCCTATGTATCAAGCTATATCGCAAAAAGTATTAATAAAGTGAAATATTCATCTGTTTCTAGAAACTGTATCAACTTTGCATCATTTTTGGCATAATTTTTTCTGGTGTTTTGAATTTTTGCGAAATAAGTTGTATTTAGAATTGCAATTGGTAATAAAGATGCGTTGGAAAGATAAGTTAGGCATAAAGCACTAACTTTGTTGAGGTTTGGCTAAATTTGAGAAAGAGCTAAAAAGTGGTATATGGGTAAAAAATGAAAAAACAATCATTTTTTCTCCTTACCGATTTTCGAAATTTCGAGCAATAACTGCTTTTCTGGAAAAAATGTCAAATTTGACGGGGAAGAAAAATCACTTGATCAGTCATATGCATGTCATTTGGCATCATTTTCAAAGCACAACCTAATGAGGATATCAAAAGTTGCTTGAAGAGATGGAAAAAAAATCCCATTTGATGCGGACTTTATTCGAGCTATTTCTAAACTCCCTATGAGTCCTGTCTATTATCTGAATTTCATCATATACTTCATAGTCAAACCATGAAATATTTGATTTATATGTACAAAATTCAATTGGTGTAATATTATTTATAATAATTCCATTGTTCAGTTCTCGATAGATAACTTGAGATCAGTTTTGATGATATTTAGTTTTTCGACATTGATTTTTCTGAATTTTTTCACTATGTAATTCAATTTGATGTTACTACAGAAATATCTGTTATTTTTTGACAATTATTAACTTCAAAAAAGTTTATGACATTTAGAGTTTATAAGTTTCTTGTTCATTTGGACAAGCCAAAAATATGCTCTGAATAGTTTCGTTCAGGCAGAAAGTACAATCATAGATTTCGGGAAAAACTTGAATCAGGAGAGTCATTTTCAAACTTTAGTAAAAACCTATCACTGCTGTGCTAATAACAAAATCAACTAAGGCCTATTCTGAAGTTACTATCGAGTTTACCATTAGCAAAGAATCTTGTATTTCCATAAGCCAATGAAAAGATTCAATTTGCAGTATATTCTCGCAATTGCTTGAACATTGGTTTAGTAGACACTCTGACCCCAATAATTCCATTTCTAATGCTCCGCTCTCGAATCAAGCTAATAAAAGACTCTTGAACCGAAAAAAACACAAAGCACACCTAACGAGCGAGGAAGAAATCCAAAAGTAGTGTACTAGAGTGTAATACGGTGGGCAGACGTGAAAAATGTTTCAGAGGGAATAAAGTGTGCCTTGGAAACGTAGAAATATACTGTTTTCTGTTCACGTGCTCTGAATGAAAATCAGGTTGATTGATTAATTTGAGGTTAGTCTTGGAAGAGTTCCATTTCAAGTCGACATGTTGGATATACGAGTATGCTTTTGTTCGTCGAAAAACGTTTATTTCAAAATAATAGTCTCAACACGCTTATAACTACCAACATTTCAGTTTTCAATTATCTGACATCAGTAGTAGGTAAACTATTATTCAAAAGCAGAAATTCAAGTTACCACTTTTCGAAATATCAAAATGAACACAAAGAAAACATGTGTATTGGAGTGTGAACTCTTTTTCTCTATTTTTTTTATAATAAATAGTATCTCAAGTTGTAGGAGTATGGATAATTCAATTGTTGTTTGATAGTACTTATATGGATTCTCAACACTGAATTTGGTTGAATATCTTGAAATATTTTGGGTAGTGAATATGATAACGTTAATACTATTTTTGGAAAAACACTGAGGCTTTATAAAAAGTTGAAACATTGAGATTCCTTAATATATTTATTTGTGCACGGAGAAAAAATTAAACGAACAACTTTTTTGAATTTAAGTGCACAGGAACAAGTGTTTGATATGGTTTGCAGTTTTTGGAACCTGAAATACCAGGCTGGGCTTATATAGGATGGGGTGTTTGACTATGGAAACCATAAATTTCTGTTCAAGTTGTTTCCTGTATTGAGATCAAAAACAAATGAAAATATAGAGGTTTCTATCGAATCTTGAATTTTTTCGATGTGATATAGTTCATTCTGGAGTGAGTTCCTATTCTAAAAAGTCGACACTAACTTCTGGATATAAAGACCATCTTTTGACTGTCTCTATCCAGATAACGATTTTTACGGTGTGTGATGTAATGACGTCTATTTCTACTCTCTAATCTTGAATCATTTTAGAAAATGAATAATAGAGCATTACAACATGGAAGGCCTAGTGATTGCATTTTTACCATCTTTAGTACCACTTTTGCTTTCTTGTGTTGCCTTACGCTGGAAGAGATTGCATCAGTGGCGGAAATGAAGAGCACAAAACTCATTGGAGCCGCTTATTCCCCCAAGTTTATTACCTTGATGTAGTTCTTCCTGGCCTTCCATCTCAATCAGATGATCTTCTGAAGTTTCAGACTGACCTTTAATCAACATTTCAAGAGGATAAAGAGGTTATCGAAACAAGGCATGATGGCCATTCACAATCTTGGTTGATTTTATGATTAGATATGCATTTTTCTATAAGAATATATATAGAATGGATCATGATTTTGAAAGCACTTCCTCAAAAAGAGGTGAAGGTGTCCTTATTGGAGTACATGAAGACTTTATTTCTACAGAAATTAATCTATCGGATCTTAACTTTCCCAAACCCAAATTGATTGATATCGTTGTCGTTGAAATAACCTATTAACGTGAAAATTTTTATTTGCCAAATATCTAAATATATCCTCAGACTCCCCTAGCTGAGGTTCAACAACATTTCGAAGCCCTGGTTTACTGCACATATTACATAATAGTGTAGTTCTCATTGTAGGAGATTTTGATGTTAGCGATGATGCTATTAGAATCATGGTACACTCGATGGGAAAATACTATTCTCAATAATTCTTCACAAATCCTTGATCTATCTCCTTTCGTAATTGAAAATCACCATCTTTCTTCCTTTGATATTACTTGTGTACTTGAGATGAAGGTACAAAAATAAACTTCATTCTTGTTTTCGAAATAATTATATTTCAAAGTGTATAATTAAATATCTCATATTGACTGGACTTTCTTGGGAGTTTTTGATGACTCAGAACATGCATCCACATATTTGTATGGAAAACTTCGTGATGTGTTTAATCACTGCTGTCTCAAGTATATAGTTGAATCCAAAATTGATATCTTCCTAGAGAAGCATTTTTAGAGACTCACAGGCTAAAAGCATAATCTAGTGCAAATACAAGCATGAGTGTAATTTGCAGGCCTTTAAAGATTTCAAACAACTTCAGGCAAAAGCATGATGTTGATATGGCATACAAAAAATTTTAAGGTGAATCTAATTTTGCCAACAGATTTTGGTCATTTATAAATGATGAATGAGGTAGCTCCAAAATATCATAAGTACTGAATAATGAAGGTTCTAATGTTTAAAATGGTTTTGCAAATCTTTTCAAACAATTCTATACCGGTTCTTCCCCTTTTCAACCAAACTCTAATATTGATAATGATCACTTCCTCAATACATCAAGCTTCAGTAAGATGAGGCACTAGGGTCGCTTTAGCCAACAAAGACAACTGGTCCAGATGATATTCCAGCTTTTATCCTAAAACATTGTGCACTTGGGCTTGCTCGGCCTCTCTCTTTATACTGATTAATATTTTCTTAAAATCGGCTACAATACCAAGGATCTGGAAATCCTCAAAAGTCTGTCCCATTCTCAAGAAAGAAGATAGACGAGATAATTCAAATTATCGGCCTATTTGCATCTTTGCAAAGGTTGTTCCGCTGGAGCGAGATATATATCGTCATGTAATATCGAAGAAAAATCGTTCAACAGTCACCAACGTTCTGACTGTAACCCAACATATTGCTGAATCTATTGACAACAGAGCCCAAACTAATGTTACTTACATATATTTTTTTAAGGTCTTCGACAAGCTTGACCTTGGTATTCTACTTAACAAACTGGTAGTTTTTGGTATATCCCCATCTTTAATTGTACTCTTTCAGCCCTATGTACGGGATCGGAAACGATATGTCCAGCGCAATGGTTTCAAGTCTGTCGAATAGAGTTCTTCTTCCGGTTTCCCACAAGGGTCGAATGTGGGACCGCTGCTCTTCAATATCTCCATTGATGATATCGCAGATGTTATAGATGTATATTTCCTCCTGTATTGATGATTTGAAACTATACTGTCTATACTGAAATGCTGTCATGGCCGCAACTGATAACACGTGTTTAAGTGTAGCTGCTATTGAAACGTGTGAAAAGTGCAAAGCAGTGGTCATATCTGGCCCGAAATGCATCAAATGTGAATCAGTGAGTCACCGTAGTTGTGTGAGAAATTCAAAAAACATCATAAACCTCAACAGTCACGAAATAATCTGCTGTGGAATGGTATCTTTAGATATTTTGGCGGATTTTAACAGTTCAAACAATCAGGTGGACTTCAATTTATTTATGTACATTATAAAACAAAAAGATATAGTCATTCAAGAGCTGAGAAATGAAATAGAACTCCTCAATGAGCATATATATTTGATTGTAGAAAATAATTCACTTGAATCGATAACCTCCATGTTTCATGACAATGAACCATCTCTTATAAGAAGTGCTACTCATAAACAAAACATTTCTCTCGAAAACAGTGGGGTCGAGGCAGAGGTGAAAAGTAATATTGGGAATTTCGGAACAATAACAAAAGAGGATGTTCCTTTGAGTTTAATGTAAGTGAAAACGGAACAAAAACGGAAAATTTTAAGAATTCAAATAATAACATGAGTATGGAAAGTTCTGATATGAAGAATCATTCGTCTAATTCGGAATGTAAGTTTGAATACACCAAACCTCAAAAACTCGAAGACGCTAAAATTACACAAATATTGTTAATTTATGTCTCTCAACCGGAATATTTCCAGATCTTCTATGAGCTGGAAAATTAGTGCCAATTCATAAAAATGGTGATCCGCAGCTTGTAAAAAACTATGGACCAATCACAGTTTCCTCCAATTTTTCAAAAATATTCGAGTATGCCTTCCTTAACAGGTTATTGGTATACCGTGATAGGTTTAAAATTTTCTCCAAAACACACTTCTGTCAGATAAACGCAATAAGACTTTTTCGTACGTAAAGGATGGGTTCAGTGCAAACCTCTTTCACTTAAACATGGAAAAAACGGAATACATTAGATTCCATAATCGTCAGAAAAGCTGTTCCGATGTGATAATATCAACAGAAACTTGTGTTAATGTAAAAATTGTTCAATAAGTCAGGTCTTCAGACCATGTGAGTGACTCACATGGAATAATCACTGTCCAACACTACGATCCAAATCAAACTCCTACACATATCAATTCAGAAACCTAAAACTCGTCCTCAACGAGGAACAACTCCAGAAAATATACTATGTTCAAATTGATTTCAGACCAAGATACGGTATGCGCTTCTGGGGCCTATCCACCTCATCATCAGATGTTTTCATTGCACAGAAGCGCATTATTCATACTATAGTTGGGGTTTCGAAATGCTCATGATGTAGAGATCACTTCAAGAATCTAAAAATCGTTACGCATCCATCACTGTTATTTTTTGAATTCTGCATATACGTAAAAAAATCGACGTAGCTTCACACCGAATAACTTAAGATATGAATACAAAACAAGCCAACAAGACCATTTTTATATTCTTTCCAGTTGTACTTTCAGTTATAATTTCTACTAGAGCAATGGCTCCCCGTATTTATAATTAATTACCCGATGACATAAAAAAGTGTTGAACACTATATTGTTTTAAAAACAAAATGAAGGACTTTCTGGTGATAAAGTATTTATATTCTGTAGAGGAATACAATTTACAAACGTAACATGTTATATGCTCATTTGTCTCATGTAATTGTTTAGTCTTGAGTTATTTGTGTGTTCAATTTTATTTGATTTCACTCACCTGTATTGACGAATCTCATACAATTTTTAATTGTCGAATGTAAAATAAAATATTATCACTCAGTTGGTTGGCAGCAATGGTAGTATATATACCTGAAGTGGGTCGAAAAGAACCACACCACGAATCGGTACGACCACTTAGCCTTACATCCTTCCTGTTAAAAGGACTTGAGAGGATACTGGACGGATACATCAGGAAGGTTGCCTTATATGTAGCCCCCTGAATAACCACCAGTATGCATATCAAACCGGCAAATCGATAGATTCAGCATCGAACAACCTAGTGGAGAAAATTACCCAATCCCTTGACAACAAGGAGATTGCGGTTGCTGTATTTCTTGATATTGAAGGAGCATTTGATTGATAATGCACTACCTAAATCTATAGGATCTGCCCTAGCTATAAAAGGCATAGAATCGACCATAACTGGATGAATTTATGCCATGCTAGTAAACAGAACTTTAACTGCGACCCTTCAAGATGAAGCCATTAGGTTCAGGGTCACCAGGGGCTGCTCTCAAGGTGGGGTACTATCTCCCCTCCTGTGGTCGCTCCTGTTGGATAGTCTGCTTGATGCCCTTGGAAGAGAAGTAGATCTGCAAGCTTATGCAGAATACCTTGTCATTTTGGCAAGGTCCACGTCGTGAAGGGTATCTTGTAATATCCCTCAAAGTGCGATGGACGTTGTTCACAGTTGGTGCCAGAAGGAGCAGATGTCTGTCAACCACAGCAACCAGGAGGAGAAAATTAGACGATTTAACGCCACTTTCCCTTAATGGTGAAGTCATTCCATTTGGAACGGAGGTGAAATGTCTTGGCATTGTCCTAGATGAAAAACTCACCTGGAACGCTCACTTGGAAAATGTAGAGTTCACTAGACTGCTGGCAGACACTAGAAGTCACAGCATTCTGGGAATCACCTCTGACTTTATGCCTCCAATTGTCAACTGCAAACTGCCTTATAAAGTACTTTTCCCTAGTAGAGAGGACTGAATCCTCCGGGAGAAGAAAATATTGAGAGCAGATAGTTGTTGGTTCACAGATGAATCAAAAACACCTTCAGGCTCTGGTGCAGCTGGGTTTATTTGGTCGAGTTTGAATAGGTGTAAGCCACAATGAACCCTTGTGGGTTGCGGTGGAGGGTCGAATAGATCCAGTCACTTCTAACCTAACCTAACCTATACGGCCTCGTGGAGAACATAGGAGATTATGAAAAACTCTCAGCAAACTTAGGACGGATTGTAGAATGGTGTTTTCGAAATAATTTGTTGCTGAATCCACATAAATGTAAAGTCATGGAAATGAACATCCTAATCTTTGATTATTTGATAGAAAACGTTTCCTTTGAGTGACCAGAAACATTTACTAATCATACTACACTATCATTTAATGAGCATATTGGTAATGTTGTAATCCCCTCCTGTCTTATATACGATTCAATTGCACGTAACAATAGTGATTTTGAAGAAACATCGACCTTAAAAACTATATTCTATGCTTTCATAAAATGAAAGTTAGAATACGCTTCAGTTGTGTGGAGCCCCTTTTATCAATATCATATGGATAGAATAGAAGCAATTCGACGACGATTTTTGGAAGCGCCAAGCCTTTATTCACCAAAAGGCACAACTCACTCCTAATTACTACAAAAGCATTACTTTTTCAGTCTCAAAAAAAGGTGTGAGTATTGAAGTGTAATATTAACCTATAAAATTATCCAGAGCATAGTTGACTGCCCAACATTATTGGAAAAGTTCAATATTTGCATTCCTAGAATCTGTTCCAGACACTCGATTACTTTTTATATAAAAACATCTCGCGCAAATGTTCTGGAGAATTCTCCGCTCCATACCATCTGTAGAGTGACAAATTCTGTTAGCAATGATCTAGATGTATTTAGTTGCAAGTTGTCAGATATAAAATTCCACTTTTTGAAATAATTGTTTTGTCACCCATTATGAAATATAAAATTTGTATATGCTTGATATTCATATGGAAAGTTTGTGATGTATTCATTATACTCTCGTAATTCCTGCTCTGTAATTAGGCTTTATTCTGTAGAGTATTGTATTACAAATAGAAAAATGAATGGATAAACATAGTCATGATCACAGAGAATCTAGACTATTCATCGGGGTCGAAAAGAACTTGTGACTCGACCTGTTCCTCTCTATCACGGCCCAATAGCCCGGATTTGTTCTCTATAATTATGTATCTTTGATTTGATAGTCGAATATAAAACAAATGATTGCTGTTAACAAACTGTACAGAAATGAGAAGTACCTACACCAACAACAGTAATGGATACAGTATTTAATAGTAGTGGAGGTGTGGAAAAATTATCGAGCTATGGAACATGCCGAAAAATAATAATCAAATATATACAGTAACTTCATGTCATTTCAGCCTATGACACTGCAATGTTTTCTGGACACTTGAAAAATTTGGACTTGAAATACTGGACTACTATCAAAAATAATATAACATAAAATTATTAAAAAGTTAGTGTCATAAGAATATCAACAATTTTTGTTAGAAACGTAGTTAGTGATTCGTTAGACAGAGAACACCTAAAGTTTGAATAACTGAATTCCATGCTAAAAAAGCTGCTTCAGCAGGGATATGTTTTTCACTGGTGGAAATGACCTGACTGTGAATCATACAATGATATTAGAAGGCCAGTTTTCCTAACGTTCCCAACAACAATAGTAAAAATTGAAATTTTGAATTTTTCTAGACTACCGAGCTGAAATTCATTTCAAAACTATAACAAACCAACTATTTGCAATTTCAAGCTACGAATTTCTCCTTTACTGGTAAAGAAGAAAGGTTAGAGCTCATTATCTTCATGTTCTGAACTTTATGCTGACCACACTCACGGCTGAATTAAGAGCCCATTTAACTCCTTTATTGTAAAAACGATCAAGTAACCCTAGGCAGATTACCGTAGTGCCTAACCGACACCCTTTTTGTACACCGACGTAATGTCTTTCCTTTATCACTTTTCTTGAATCGTTGCCTAGGGAGCTATACAGAACCTACTGGTCTGATTAATTTTACTGCTTCAAGTGTCTTTGTATCAAGTAATCTCCTCTTTGTATAGACAAAGGAATTAACATGAGTTCTCCTTGAGGAATGACTAGGCTTATTTGGAAGTTCTGGGTCACAGAGGCGTTTTCATATTATACGGGGCGTAACTGAACATATTTCATTCATAGCTAACATCAGGGATCTAACGAGGAAGTAGAATCGCATGCATCTTGTTGAAGGCTCACCTAATTTATTAATAATGAGACACATTTAATGAAGGGATAACCTCATCATGTTCAAATGTTTTCGTGTTGAAATTACTATTGTATTGTTTTTCTATTGTAATGTTTCATTTCCTAGGTTGCATCTTCATTTTGAATTTGTGAAACCCAAATGTGTATCATGATATGTAGAGAATGGAAACTTTAGAATCTAAAATTTGGATTCGATTTTTCAATTATTTATTTTTGCAGGTATGAGTATGAAATTCGTCAAGATTTAATAATAGAATTCAGTAATTAATATTTGAATAAGTGATCTAGCTAGAGGCTCATTTCTACGATACGATATCCTCATTATGTTCAAACCTTTTCGAGTTGAAATTACTATTGTTGAAACAAATAATTCAACTTGCAAGCTTGGTAAAAGTAGTAAAAAATTGTATTGATGAAGGTTCAGAAACTGATAATAATTGGAAAAAATATTCGTCAGGATTTGATTATAGATTTCAGTCTCGAACACTTAATTTTTTTGGAATTGGAAGTGACTATCTGAAAAAAAATTTTTGTGAACTCTTTTATGCTTCTAGTCTTTTACTAATGATAAATAAATACATCTAGATTAGAAAAAGTCTGTGCCAGTATTACGTATCTAACAAAAAACACATCTGATTAGTCAGTAGCTTATCGTGTTTATCAATTTCACCTAGCCAATGAAAGGAAAATGAATCAAAAACTATTTCTATAGTTGTTTTTTCTCTCAATGGAGGATCACCTTTTGGAAAGCTGTCATGTTTTCAAAACTGTTTAGATTCAGACACGTGAAGTTTCCCTTTCGTTGAAGGATTTTCTCACACTCAACTTTTGGTTCCTGTTTCTCTGTCTTTTACTGCAGCTTTCTCTTCAAGGAAATTACATAAAAAAAGAGCTCTAAAACTGGTGTTGGATAACGAAAGTCTCGTTTACAGGCCCTGGTTTCATGTATTTACTTTGAGCAGAATCTGAGAAAATCTACGAAAAAACTATGGTTTGGTGAAAATTATACCAGTAAAACATCAAGATGGTGTGGGATAGAACGAAAAATAAAAGGCAGATAGTTGAAAAAAGACAGATAACAGAACCAGTGAACACATTTCAAGAACAATTGTCTATCTCGCAATTGAGTGAAGTCAAAATCTAACGGAAAAGACACTACAGAAGTGAAAAATATTGCTAGAATATAAAAATGAAATGAATATATGAATGAAATGTTTATAGTTCAGAGTTTTGGAACATGAAGGGATCGCCTTCCATAAAGCAAAGAAGACGTGTGACAATTACTTTTTTATTGATTTTCATATTGTTGGAGAAGCAAAACTCATGTATACAAGTTTCTGACTAATCAAACTTCCAAAATTTTTATTACGCAGTGAATTGTTTTGACACACTTTTTAGTTTGCCCTTCATTCATAGGGATTTGGAAACTTATAATCGCAAAAAAGTGCAGTTCACTAAAAATATTGTGAAATGTCTAAAATTTCATTTAACAAGTATGCTATTGACATGAAATGAAGGATATTGACGAAGATATTGATTGGTAAAAGCGCATTTTTATTTTCGTGAGTCAGGGAAACGATAGAAAATCATATCATTTTTATATTTGAAGTCTTCGTTAACGACATTTCAGTACAAAATCATTAACTTCAATTAGGAAATGATGATTGATAATGATTTAAAGAATATTCATATTTCTCTTCCAAAATAAGATTTTGTTTGTTTCTTTATCCATTTTTTCTACATTGCTTCACTTGAAAGTTCACTTCTTTCTAGGGTTATTTATTTTCTCAACATGATTTTTTGCTGCAGATTTTTCTGACAAATTTAATATTCATTGCATCATCATTTCTACATAGTTTCTTTTTTCGTCGGATATGTGTCATCTACACTTTCATATACATTTCTTTCTGTCTAAATATCGCTTCTGTACTTTCATTTTCTCTGTTTCGTACAGTTTAAAAATGAATACTTTTCGGTTTACTGTATTTTCGGATTTATATCATTTCATGAAATAAGTTAACAAATGAGGCTTTCGGTCACGGATGAATATAATGAAGGTTGATACTTATAATTTTTTTGTGATTGTATTGATTCACTCAGAATTCAACGAAAACACTTTCACCACGAATTGAAACTGTATGTAATGTATATAGTTTATATTGTATTATTTCCGGATGGGTCAGGTTATCCCGTGAAACAAAGGTCCAGAAAAGTGACACAGTTCTGGTGTGTGAGAAAAGTCTTATATTGAATGATCGATGTATCAACGTTTTGTTAAAAATTGATTATAGGACAGATATAGGCAGCTAAATATTTTATAATCTAAACACTCAGCACATTTTTGGGAATAGAAACTTCGCCAATTATTACAATAAAAAACTTCGCCAATTATTGCAATTAAAAACATTTTCGCTTACTGTTGGATTCGCCATTTCTCTTGCCAAATGAAACTAGCATATATTTTGATTCTGAATGAGAATACTTTTGACAGTGAAGCTCAACCGAAATGAACTAATTAGCGTTAACGAAACTTCCAGTTCAGACTTTCACAATATTCCCCTATGTTTATTGTATTTTGAGATGTGTAACTGAATCCTTAGTGGTTTGAGTTTCAAAGGTTAAACTAGTTTCTGAATCATCGACTATTATCACTTAATTATCTTGTCCGTGTAATTCAGCTGGATTATATCTGCGGAAAGGTCAAATGATAACTTTTGTACCTACTGATTAAACCAGGTGAACTAATATATTCATAAGAATCACCACCTGTATTCAATCTATTTTTATCAATCTACTGGATGAATTTGTTACATGAATGTGCTCAATTTTGGAAGTAATTATACGTTATAGAAGAAACGACACAAAGGATAATAGAAAGTTTATGTTTGGATGAGAACCTTTCGATTGCTGCTTCATTCATAATGTATTTACAAATTCTGCAATTCCTTTAAAATAATCATCAATCGATATAATGATCGTGTAGCTGATTGCTGTCTGTCTGTGCGTTTCTGTCCACTAATCTCGAAGACGGGTGAATTTTTCGCTACCATGTAGGTACTACATGGGCCGAAAAGTCTCGGGTGTAACACATAGATAGCGCTAGTTTTATTGCATTCATTGCTTTTTCAGTTTGTACTAACCATCAAAAGGGAGCTGTTGAAATTTCAGGATATTCTACTGATAAGTTTGTGAGTTATTGTGCTAAGAGTGACACTACTTTTGTTATTTTCAAAACAATGGATTAAAAACAATTTCGTGTTTCAATTTCACATTGCTTCCTGATGAGAAAAATACCGTTCAAGCAAAGAAATGGTTCAAAAAGTGTTATAAAGACTCCGCTCTATCTGAAACAACAATTGAAGGTTGGTCGATATCTGACAATGAATGAGACATGGATCCATTACTTCTCTACGGAATTGAAACGATCATCATCTGAGTGGGGAGTAACTGGTGAACTTCGTCCAAAGCGCCAGAAAGCACAACAATCGGCCGGAAAGGTTATGGCCTCGGTATTTTGGAATGTGCGTGGTATAATACAGGGTCTTTAACGACGAGAGTTCGTTAGGAATATACGGAGAACTATTCAAAATAAAAACTTGAAATTTTGTGGTAGTGGATTTTACAACATGGTCTTCTCAGCTGGAATATTTCCAACTTCCGGTCACTTTCCGTTATACCGGATGTTGTTAGTTTTCGAAATATAAATTTTTTTCTGAAAAATATGACAGTTACAGCACCACTCCGAAAAAATCATAACTCATAGACAGTAACAGCTGAAAATGTGAAATTTCACAGAATCACACCTTAAGCATCAAGTCATGAACAGGTCTATCGAATTTTTGAAAATAAATTACAGGGTGGTCGAAATTTCCACATGAAACATAACATCGAGAAAACTGATGAAACACAATTTTTTCAAATAATAATAATAATCGACTCTATTCATCACAAGGGATGAATGATTTCTGATTTGTATTCACATTATTTGAAGATAACTTTATGACGAAGGGGCTGTTTTTCAACTCGACAACCATATACTATTCTATTATTTTTGGATAGTACACAAAAAATATATCAAATTCATGAAGAATATCCTACACCTAAAATACACCCCTGGCAAGATATATCCGATTTTGGGAAATATTTGGAATGTAAATCATTCGAAACAATACCAAACTAAAAAAGCTTCGAAAACAAATGAACTAATATTAACTTTGTCGTTGGTAAAAGGTAACTCAACATCAAAATGGATGGATTGAAATAAAATACTATCGGAGAGATAAATTATATCTTTGTTTATTGATATCAAATACAGTAATTTTATTTTGTTTATATTTTTTGAAGTAAGATTTTACTTCAATTTTAGAATTTAACTCAATTTCTTTAAATTCAAATAATATTGTGGTTCATTTCGACAGATGTCCAAAGAAATTGCCGTTTTGTTCTAAACAAGAATATATTTTTTTTTTGCATACCACTATTTATAGCTTTCTGTATGAAGTCAGGTATCAAATTATTGAAAGCTCTCAGAGCCCTTCGTTTCATGTTTTCTTTATCACTTACAGGATCCACGGAAATATTTTCTCTGATGTATTCCCTGATGAAGAAGTCCAGTGACGTCTGGTCTGGAGAGCGAGGAGGAAATTTAAATGGCCCATTGTAGCAAAGCCACTGATCTTCGAACATCCCATTCAACAACCCAGCAACGG
>WOGR01004619.1:0-14548 GCA_015342045.1 Leptinotarsa lineolata | reverse complement strand
ACCTTCGTTGTCGCTATAATTTTCCACTTGTTTATTGATTTTCCTCTTGTCTGGGTTAGTGGTTTTTCTGCGGATTGTCTCCAAAGCTTCCGCTTTCTTTTGTTTCATCTCCTCAACATCAGAAACAGAAGTGGAGTTAAGAGCACCTGTTTTTCCACGCTTTCTTCTTTCGTGTCAATCTTTTTGATGTTATACGGTTTTATTGAAAAATGTACTAAAAAATAATTTGGACTGTCCTAGTTAGCAGTCATCACACCACACTCCTCTCAGCAATCTACAGTATCGATCAGATGAAAAAATAATAAATTCATTGGGCGTACCTTAACCTGAGTAAATATGTAAATACTACGCCCAACGATTTTTTTTTATCTGATCGATACCGTAGATTGCTGAGGAGAGTGGTGTAATGTCTACTACCTAGGACCTTCTAAATGAGTTTTTAGTAAATTTTTCAATAAAACCGTTGAACATAAAAAACATTTTTCACTCATTTTATTTATTTAAATTTTCTCTCGATGAGTCATTTTGACAGACAAAGATTTGTGGTTTTTCTGTAGCTGTATTGAAAAGAACAGTGAGCAGCACTATTAGGGCAAGGATAGCAAAATAAAAAAACCAATGAAACAAGTAGAATAACTTAAAAATAATATTGAAGTATTAGTGTTTCACAAAAACAGCGCATATTTTTAAGGTTTTCCATTTGAAGAGGATGATGATGATAATATGTTTTTATTTTTGTTATGAACCAACCTAAGGATTTCATGGTCGTTAACAATTTGTACCTGTAATGAAAAATACACATGCAGTTAGATAAATTCAGATAAGAAAAAATCCTTCCTTTTCCAAAAATGGCTTTTCAATATTCCCTGGGACAATGAATTGCTTTGAATTGAAATTGTTTTCTTTTCTGATATGATTTGTCTAATATTTTGGTTTTGGTATTTTAGTATTTCAATACTCCTTGATTTTTTTCCTTCCATAGATTTCAAATCTGGCAACACTTTTTTAGGCAATGGAAAAGTGAACCTCTAACATTTACCAATAAGTATTCTCAACTATACTATTATTTATTTGGGATCGTATCATATAAATGGGATTATATATAGAGTACTCATCAAAACTATTCAAATAATTTATTTACATTCTACTTTTCAACTTTACAGCATTTAATCTATGTGATCTGTATAAAAAAATAAAATAAGGCAGAAACTACACTGATAGAATGCTATTATATTCTACAAGTAATTAAAATAATTAAAATAAATAATACTTTGTCTAAAATTTCAGTGTATAAACTCATTTAAGAGTAAAATTTCAACAATAAAGCATATTCGTTAACTTATCAAGAAGCGTGATCTCTTAAATTCATATCCTATATTTGTCAAAAACGGATTTTTTCGTGTGGAAATTCAAATATGTAGAATGGTTTGTGAAATAAAAGATTTTAATAAAATAAATGACCATGAAATACAGAGATATACTTCTGGAAGTGTTTGTATATGAATAAATTTTTTAACTAATTGAACAGATATTTTAAACTGATTTGATCATAGGCTAATTTTTCACTTCAAAAGTATTGTCAAACAATTTTTATCGGGGTTTTATTTGGAAGGACATATTTTCCAAAAACAGATCAGGACTTCCTCAAAATCTTATTCCAGCTAGATATTTCGTAAATTATGTATACAAAACAACTTTCTCATTTTTGTCAAAAATAATCAGTCAATTTGAAGTTTGTGAATAAACACTTATTCAAATTTCGAAAAAAGATATTTTTTTCAGCTACATTACATGTGATGTATGTACGAATAGAATGAAAAAAAAACTATTATTTGTTATGAGTTTCAGGTTCATTCATTTCCAAATTTTCCTTGTAAAATCAACTCAACTATTCTGTATGAGCTAACTTTTGCTATATTTTTATAAAACCTAAATGACTCTTAAAACAACATTGAAATAACCACACTACAGATTATATAATTTTCGGATGATTTCATTTGAATACCTAATGAGAATATTTTAATTAAAAAACACAAATGAACAAAAAATTACAGGGAGTTGAAGATTTCTCAGTCACCTGAAATCGTGTGCACATTTGATTTTTTAGAGAATTAACTCCTTTAAACTTGACAAGCTTTCGAGACTTTTTTGTTGCAACCAATGTTAGTTCACTGTCTCATTTTGGAAATATTTAGCTGGAGACAATCGAGGGACAATTATTGCATATATTTCGATAAATGCAGTCTTTGTACTTTGGGTGTTAACATTTCATGTTTATATAACTAGTATCAAAACAATAATCACAAATTCCAATAAAATGAAAATTAAAACACAAAAGAACAATAAAATTTCATTTCAACAGTTGGAAAACCTGCTCATGTTCAAATAATCCATGCAGGTTTCAATACCATTCATACAATTCTTTTTTCAAATCATAAATACGAACTTTCTCCACCATCCAAAAAACAAATACCTACATTAAAACTCATCTATCTGCCTACAACTTCTATTTCGTTACATGTGCAGAACTGTGACTGAGTAAAAATAAATATTCTACACAATTCCTTGTGATGTATGGTGAGATACTAATCGGCAATTTGCAGCCAAGGGTGATCCAAGACATCTTCGGCAGAAAATCGTAGTTCAGGATCGAGTTGAAGCATGTTCTGAATCAATTCTTTGGCGAGTGGAGAAACATCTTGCCAATATTCATCTGGAAAATCATATTGACCAGAAAGAATACAGTCGAACAGTTTCTCCTGGTCATTGTCTTGGCTGACAAAAGGAGGGTAGCCACATAAGAGAATATAGAGGATTACTCCAGCAGCCCAAACATCAATCTGAAAAATTTCAATTTGGTTATTCATGTATAAAGTGTGAAAACAATATTTTTATGACAAATTTTCGATACAGTATTAAAAAGTGATAGTGTAACTCAGTATTTTCTTTGGAGAGGACTGTTTAGGCCAATTACTTAAGTTATAGGCCGTGGTTAAATGATTTTCACATTCAAGTCCAAAGCGAACAATCATTCCATTCCCAACGAGCGGCTGTTCAATTCATTAAAAATATTGTTTGTTCACATAAAAAAATATGAAGTTGAAAGACAGAACTGGAACCTTTGGCATAAAATAAATGAACTGTCTACTTCATCTTCTGAAGACGCAAACTTGATTGGTGAAACGGACGTCGAGAAGAGTGTTGCAGTTTTAGTATTTGGTAGCAGTGCTTGTTTTGAAAATATGGAGTTGGTTAACTTTTTTCATTTTTAATCCAATCGACATTTTTATATCTATTTCCAAATGAATGTACATCATTTTTTCTACTAAAATGCTAATTACATTTTATGAAGAACCAAAACAAATTGTTTTTCTACGGATGCTATACAATATGCCACTTCTCTCATCGCTTTCATACGTTCAAAACGAAAGATTTCTCATGCAGTGAGAAGTATCCGTGAGAAATAATTTTACTGTTATCACGATAACCCAAGTCAGTCATGAATTATTACATGTCAGATTTATATGACACGTTCTCCATGTTTGGTTTGTATTTCAGGCTGCTTTAGCTATTGGCCTTACAGGGGCATGCCGTTGTGATAAACTTCGAAAATTAAAAATTGATAACATGGAAGATCTTAATTCGGCCCTTTTGTTAAAATTACCCGGTACTAAAACCAAGGTTTCTAGAAATTTCACAGTCACAAATATGTGAAGCTTCGACCATGCAGAAATGAAACACTTTTTTTAATTACAAAAATAGCAAATGTACGAAACAGCATGTGGGGATAAATAAATTTGGCACCATGGCGAAAGAAATAGCGAAATTTTTCCGAAGATCATCTGCGACTATTTTAGTTAATGCAGGGGCAGATCTTGTAAATTTAAAACGCCATGGTGGTTGGAAATCCAGCAATGTTGCTGAATCTCATATAGACAACTCCATAACTAACAAAATGAAAATTTCAAAAAGTATAGTAGAATCCATTCAGTCTCCAGCGCCATTGAAACCTGAACACAACAATGCTGTGGAAGCTCAGTATGTTTCCCTATCAACTTCAACTTCGACCGCAGCTAATATTTCAATTACCGAAAACATGTTGAAACAAAACGACCTACCAGGAATTACTTTATAGAATTGTTCGAACTATTTTAAATAAAATATAAAAATGAGTTAATGACATACAAGTATTATTATATATGTATTTTAATTTTCAAAACTTGAAAAAAACGCATACGCACGCATACGCACGCGCACGCACGCGCGCGCGCACACACACACACACATGCTATCAAGATTAGTGGTCTCTGGCCAAAAGCTGCCATTATTATTGAATTTGAAATAGTTTGCTAGATAGTTGACAACAAGGAAAATCTTGACAAAGAACTGGATCAAGAGGGATGCCCGGCAAAATATATACCCCAAGAAGCTAGAACAAAGAAGCAAATAGAGAAAGCTGTCACAACCGGTGCTGCCCCCTTCTTCTGTTTGAAATATACTTTTTCCGATTTTTATATATTTGATGGAGTGAGGAGGAGAGTTGCCCTGTGTCCTCCTCTTATAGACGACCCTTTAAAGATACAGTAAACATTGTAGTATTAGACCACTATGGTCGGCAGTAATCACTGAAAGAGGACAGTGGATATTAACAACTGAATGTCATAAAGCAATTAAATAAACAAGGAATACAGTCGACTCATTAAATAAAATTTTGCGTAAAAATGAAATTAATTGTGGCAAGGCGTGTAAAGTGTTAACAAAGGCCTATGGTGAGTCTGCTATGTGTGAAATGAGAGTTCACAAGCGTTTCCAAGACGGCAGTGTAGACGTTTAAAATAACCAACGCCCCAGCACATCAAAAACCGATGAAAACATGGAAAAAGTGATAGAAATGATTATGAACGATTTCCGAAACACAATTAGATAACCTGCTAATGATTTGCGTGAAACAGTAAAAAACGTCCGATTCGTGGAAAAACAATTATCGCTAACAAACTCACTGAGTGACGTAAAGCTTTCTATTTCTCTCTTACCAACGCAAATAATAATAAAATCCCATTTTCTTTTGAAGACAGTTACTTTGTTACAGGCCTGGAACACTGTTGTCTGTTTACCTTGTCTAAATTTGTTCAGTTTTATCATACAAACTCTTTCAAATTAAAAGAAGTATCTGAATGAAACATTTATTCGGCTCTAAGTTCAAATAGCCTTGTTAAAGTTTTACCCTGAGACAGCGATCCCACTTCTGTATGAATCAGCAGTGTTTTATGTTTGCTGCCATAATCTTCACACAATAATGAGAACAATCGGGATTGTAGTGGACATGATTTGTAAAATATATTATTTTCACCGCTTCATCCATAACTAATTTTAGATTTAACGGCATTTGCTTCATCGCAAGTGCTTGTCTATGCAGGATACAGAGGCTGGAACTACAATTAGACGCTTTTTTTTCGTGACACTACTCCTGCTGTTTTACGCGTCATCGCCTTGGCTCCATCTGTACAAATGCCCATGCAATCGTTCCAACTGAGATTATTTTCTCCAAAAAATGTATTTATTTTATTGAAAATTTCTTCTTCGGTAGTGTTTATGGACAGCGGTGAACACATAAGTATGTCTTCTTCAAAAGAACTTTCATATGGATACCTCAAGATAACCAGCAAGATAGCCAGACCAGCGATATCAGTCGGTTCATCAATTTGCAAGACGAATCGTATTTTTTGTAGACGTGTAACTAGTTCTTGTTTGACGTAGCTTGCCAGATCAAGAAATCTTCGTGAAATAGTATAGTTTGATGGCGGCACATTTGAAAGATGCTTTGCAGATTTTTCATCGAGCATACATTTTGTAATGTCTAAATTCTCACCGATAGTGTGCGCTTCACCTGCTTGTGCAACGCGATAGCTAACTGAATATGATGCCTCCGTGGCCTTTCCATTGATAGTTACATGCATCATAGTTTTTTGACTTTCCACTAACTGTTGTTTTTTACGTACAAAAAATCTTTATTCTTGCCTTTATACTCGGATGTACAGTTTCTAAATGTCGGCGCAACTTGGCAGGTGCCATGGAACTATTAGAAAGCAGTTTACTAGATAGCATGCAGAGAAGTGAGCCGTTGGAATCAACAAATCCAAAACTGATATCTGATTCATAATTCTTTTTTTTTCGCCTTTGAAACCGTGGAACTTAACGCCGTTGCATCATCATCTTGATCGGTAATTTCTGAATACTCCGCGCGTACTGCTTTCAAACATTC
Organism: Leptinotarsa lineolata; assembly: GCA_015342045.1. NCBI lineage: Eukaryota > Metazoa > Arthropoda > Insecta > Coleoptera > Chrysomelidae > Leptinotarsa > Leptinotarsa lineolata. The sequence continues at coordinate 8,286 of WOGR01004619.1, read as the reverse complement.
AGCTTCATTAAAAAATATTGTTGCAACACGTTTGTTGCCTTCAAGCCAACGTTCCATTCCTCTTTAATAATAATGTTACATGTCAGGATGGTGGGGTCAAAATAGTGCACGATAATTACTGCATAGAAGAGTTAGTCCAAAGAAGAAATGTATAAAACTTGATACAATCAAGAATACAGTAGTAGAACAATTAACACTTCATTTCTAGCGGGTGGGTACTTATTGCTCCGAACGCTAATAGTCGACTGACTGTGTCGCAACCTTCGCTTTCATAGTCCTAGCCTCGATCTCGAACATTCTCAAAAATAATCGAGTCGGCGCCTTTGATAAATAAAAAGTCAAAATAAAAATAGAAATACAAAAAACGCGTTGTAAACAATTTCGGCTTTATGTTTTGAAGTTAGAGCCGAAAGTCACCTGTTCACAACTATAGCATATAATCTCAGAGGCGGCTTTTATGAAAGGGACTGCGCGCTCACAAGTATATATCGACGGTGGCGGCATAGTAAAATTGTACGGTACGTTCACCTAAATGGCTTGCATTAGAGTCTTTGGAGAAGTCGAACGCCGCCTTTCGGCAAGGCAGCGGTAGCTTTGTTTGGAGCGGTGGTCCGCTTGTGTCAGCTTAACAAAGTATGCCAATCATTTGAATTAACAAAGTATACTGTGGTGGGTGGCGATTAACTTCAGCTAAGCCTCGTGAATCGTGATACGCCGCGTCAAAACGGTTTACCAGAGAAAGGTGTTTTAAATTTGTTTCTAATTTCTTGCGGAACCCCTACAGAGTGTGGCTGATGTATAGACAAATAAATGAATATTTTTTAATACGAAAATTCTCGTTATATTCTCAACATACTTCGTACATTAACAATCGAAATGTCATGAAATAACTATGTTTTTGAAACCTATCAAAACATTTAGACAATAAAAGGTTATTATGTTATTACATTGTGCACACACAAGTGCTTGCAACTTGCATGAAGAGTAAAGTTCGTTTTAGATACTATTTCTTCCAGTAGCCACAATTCCTTTCATGGCTTTCATGGTCACTAGACACCTTGCAACCACAAAAATTGTTGAATCATAATAATGAAAATAATTTGTCAAACTGTTAGGGTAGTAATATATCTCAGAGTTAGAAATCACCAAGTCTACACTAACCTTGAGTCCATATCCCGATTCTGCCAAGATTTCAGGGGCAACATAAGTAGGGGTTCCACATACTGTATACAAAGGCTTTGTAACCTCACACGCCAATCCGAAATCTCCTAATTTTAGTAATTTCACTTGGTTCTCCTCAACTTCCACCTACAAGAAGTAATGCCTTTAAAAAACAACTATACAAACAGTTTACCTATAACTCACTAATAAATTTTCAGGTTTGATATCACGGTGTACAATGTTCATGTTATGTAAATATGCCAACGCAGATATGAGGTGGTTTATCATCAAGGAGGCTTGATCTTCAGAGAATTTCTGAGCTACAGTTATTGTATCAAATAAATCACCACCTGAAAAAAAGTTTATAAATTTCACCATGAGGAATATTGGAGAGTTTATGTTATCCTAGAAACGATACCTGATAATATTGAAGTATATTTTTTAAATACACAAATCAAAAGCCTTGGACTTGATAATTATTTTATAATTTATTTTATTTTGAAATGAAATAACTACATAATTGTTATCAAACTATGATTATTTCTGAACGTATTTTTTCGCAAATATACACTTCTAGAAAAATTTAACAATAGCAAAAACAACAAACATAAGAAAAAATATTCTAAGTTTTAGGTAAATTAATATATGACAGAAACTTACAAAACATTAGTTTAACCTGACTAAACATTAATTAGTAGTCAGTATGTCCTCCTCCGTTTCTCTGTAACATATTGACAAGACTGTGAATTGAAACAGTCAAGAGATTAATATTTTTTTAATCAATATAACGGGTATTTAATTACGTCCTTCCTACCTTTAAATTCAAATAAAACAAAATGTGTGTGAGCAATCACCAAAATTTTTTATTTGTTTGAAGGGCCTATTGATGCCATTATGTGTGGAATATAACATCGTTCAAATGTCCGCAACGGCTTCTTTGGGTGGAGGGAAGTCGTTGCATGGCATGGTCATCTCACCTCCACGTGAAATGACCATGTCCTCAAATCGCTCGTGCAGAATATCCAATGTGGCACGAGCTTGGTTTGTTCACGTATCCATTCATCCAGAAATGGGCCTCATCGCTGAAGATGATTTTTTTTATGAAAATTAGGATGTTCAGCGAACACACGTCATTGTCTATGGTCGTTTACCATTAGTTCCTGGGTCAGTTGAATTTTGTACGGGTACAAAATTTGCCACGTTGTAGTCTGCGATAGGTCGAGTTCTTGTGAGATATGTGAAATCGACTGCCTCGGATTTTCCTGCACACTCTCATAGACAGCGGGGATGTTTTCGACAGATCTTGCGTTTCGTCAACGTACAGGTGTTGGTTGATCGTTTACTGAACCAGTGGACTCAAATTTATCCATCACATTGCGACCGTAAAATGAGCAAAGCGCGCGGTACGTTGCCCGAAAACACCCATTTTGATAAAACAATTTTCTTATTTGCACGTGTTGTTGAATGCTATATCCTTTCATGGTGATTTGGCAAAACAGACTGAATAAATGGCAATTAATTTGACATAGCTTCAACAAGATGGCCGTTATCGATTGACAAAGTTCGGTAGTCCCTGTTGAAAGACCCTATATAGTTCAATTCCTCTACTGCTGCTGTGATTACCTCTTCTGCATTTTAGGATGGATAATGCGGTTGTGAACTGCTCTAGAAAAAAAACCATGTTATCAATTGGATTCTGATCCGGCGAGTTAGACGGCCAGTCTAGTCAAGTAATTTGCCATTGTCCAGTACCTCTCAAACCATTCTTGCTCAATGTGTGCCTGGCGTTGCCATCCATGAAGATGAAATTCTCACCTAATTCGTTTCGTAATGGATAGAAAATGGGCTTGATAACATTTTCAATATAAGCTCGAGTTGTCATGTTATCATGACATTAATAGCGTTCGGTGATTGAACATGATACTCCCCCAAAATATTACTGTCCTTCTTGATAGAGAGCAACCTTTCAAGGAAAATTAAGTATTTGTTGCCAACCTGGCTATCTTCAGACCCTTTGCCTTCGGTCATCACTCTCCAGTCCAACTCTGGTTTCATTTGTAAATAGGACCCATCGCCACTATCGCAAAAGCAATTCGATATGCTCTCGTGCCTTTGTAAGTGGACAGCTCAGTGTCATGAAGTAAAATAGGTCACCTTGAAGGCCTTCTTGCTTAAAGATTTACCGGATAGATAGGGGTAGATATGACACAGTGAAATGTATCTGGGAAGTGAGGCCTGAGGGCTGGAGCTTAAGCATATATATGGGGGCATATTGAACCAGATACCGATCTTCTCTTTCATGTGATTGAGGTAGCCTATACATAGTCTTCTTTCCACTGTTCCGAATTCCCATTACCAATAAACTATTCGTGCAATAGAACATATGGGAATATTCAACATGCTGTTTATGTAGTGATTGGTCGAGTTTTATGCAAAGCAACACTCTTGTCCTGTCGAAGCAGATATTTCACGCCCTGGCATTTTTTCGAAAGAAAAGTATTAATTTATTGTACTAAATTCTCAGTAAAACTCTCCAATAAAAAAAAATGTGACAAATCAGCCATATTTTATCCGACAATATTTTTTGTCCTGTTTGTTTACCAGATAGTTCAACTTTTTTACCTAGTAGTTCAAAAACGCAATGAACATAATGTAGATTTTTTTATGGGGGGTCCAAGACTTTTGATGATGTATGAAAATATTTTCACATATATAACATTAATGGCTGAATTGTGGAACAATTTGATTGTTTCAGTAAGAAAAGTAATTTCGACAATTCCTCATTTATCATTCAAATAAGGCTTTTGTTCTTAATATTCGAAAGAGGTTATTTCAACGGCTTTGTGGTAACGTAATCAGTAATTAAGGCAAAGTAAGTAATGAACAACATAAGTGAGAGCTAGTGTCGTCCAGTGCTTGATTTAATAAGTAAAATAAGGTTAGAATCAATTGTCTGACTCGGTCTTACAAAAATACTTCAATATTTCAAGTTTTCAATTGATTTTAAGTTAGGATTCAATGAAAAAAATTATCACAAAATGATTAGTTGGTTTCACAATAATTTTTAGAACACGAAAATAACATCTGCAACAAATATTCTGTGTGAATTTGCAGTCCGACCAACGAGATCTTATTTCTTCTCAAGAGAAGAGACCATAAATTACCATGACTCCAGGGTTCACTCCAACTTATCCATAGGTTCCTTAACTGAACTTATGAAAATGACACTAGAAAAAAGAGGTAAACTAGGTTTTTTTTCTAATAAAAAACTATTTTTACAACTTTGATAGTGTAATTTTTTACATAAATAACAAAGAATAAAAACCCACAAAATTAAAGAATTGAAATTGAGAGTCTATTTCCAAATTTATTTTTTCTTCAGAATATCACAAGATTTATGATTGCATTTTGGTATTTCTTTCTGTTTTATCTGATATAAACATTCACAAGTTTGTTCTTTGTCAAGAAGGATAAACAGACTAGCCACTGTTCAAATTTAAATGTACAAAACAATCCACTAAAATTCAAACAACATAGGACTTAAACCTATAAAAAGTCTCCCTTTCTGGCCGAGCAAGACTATTCAATTGTCTACCTACCACTATAAAAAATTTCTCCGATATCAAAAAGTTCAAAATGAACCCCAAAGAGTTTTTAATTGATCGGACTATTTATTCAGTGGAAGACTTCTATAAAAATGACCGTACATAATGTGTGTATTATTTATAATGAATGTATATTGTACATAATAATTGTTTTTCACTTGATGTAACTCCGTTATATTTTAATATGCATATTGTTGTTATAACATACTTGTATTTGACGTTTCCTACATCATAACTGTATGATCTAAAAGGAATAAACAGTATTATTATTATTGATATCAGTGTTTTTTATTCGTTGCTATAGGACTTCCTGTTCTTATATACATATATAGTGTGATTATTGGGCAGTTTTAGGTAAACAATATACCAAAACACTTAAATAATCATTATTACCTTCTAATATATTTCTCTGATTTCAGACAAAATTATCTTCAACAGGTAATGAGTTATAAACTAGATACAATTTTTTGGAGAAAATACCTTTAACATATTCGCAGACCAGATAAAGCATATTTTTTGTGTCTGTTTCTTCTATTAGAGACATTATATAAGGATGATCCACTTTCCTTAAAATTTTCACTTCATTTTCGATCATGTCTTCCTAAAACAAAAAGTTATTTTCACATTATGAAAGAAAAAAGTCTTGAGAATTCCTACCTTTCCTTTGCACTTGGATTTATCTATAATTTTCAAGGCATACTCTTTATTTGTGGTGACGTCTTTACATAATCTGACCACTGCAAAATTACCTAGAAACAAATGATCAAAAATATAGTATAAAAATAGAACGAAGAAAATAACTAACCATCTCCTATCATCCTGCCAACTGAGTACTTTTTCAAAGGTGGAGGTAATGTTAAATTATTATCTTCACTTAATTTTTTTAATAAGCTCTCTTCAGATTCATAAGTTCTATTCAATTCCTTTTTAGGCATTTTTGGTTTCGGGCCGGCACTACAATCAAATTGCCAATATTATTCTCAAAATTATGGAAAAATCTATCTATTGGATGGATACACAGGAGGGATCAAAACTTTGAACTTGGCAGTATAATAATAATAATAATAAAAATAAGTGTCTTTATTTTTTACAACTGATAAGGTTTAACAGTTAATGAGAAATATGGACACAAATATGGATAAGTTGAAAACAAAAGGCGAAGTTCAATTTTTATAACGATAAATCGTTATCAATTGCTCTCCCACTTAACCTCAACATCTTTTGGTTATCAACAAAATAGTGAAAATGTTCCAAGGTATTAACTTTTCCAATATTTGATATAATGCAATATGTCCCTCAAAGTCAGCATCCACAGAACCTACAACTATATTGAAAGAAACACTCTGTACAGTTTATTAAAATATATAGGTTCATTTCATACTGGGTGATTGAAAAGTAATATCCACTTTTATTAAGAAATTATCATCCCAACAGGCTGATAATTTGTAAACAAAATTGTAATTTTATGTATAATATATAATACAATTCCTGAATAAATAACAAAATCTAAAACTCTCCCAAATTGGAAAATCAGCTAAAAAAGTATGAAATGAATTGAATTAAAAATACAGGATAATATGATTTTCATATAGCCAAAATCATCTAAATATTTTTATATCGAATATGGATAATTTCACATTTGACTGTTGTTTGCCCATATTATTAATTATTCTACTCGTATTTTCTAATTCAATTTTTTTTTTATACCAATTAACAAATTTAATGTTCACTGCTCATATTAATTACTTTTGTTTTCTTGTTCAATATTTCATTATTTTGTTAAATTTGTATATTAAGTTAATTTAGTTATTCCCTATCCATAAACATTTAATGTTTCTTAGGATAATAAAGACAATATATCTATGTCAATTCAGCTTTATAATCTATGATAACCGGAGCATATTCAGCATTAATTTCTTGATATTCCATACAAAATTCATTTTCTTCATTTAAAAGTGTTTTTGGAATCATATGTAGGTGAGTAGTATTGCATTTTTGTAGTTTCGCAGAAAGTTTCATTATTTTTTTTGCCGCAAATTTGCACGAATGCAGCCTTTTAGAATATTACTTACACAGTAAGAATATCATTTCCACCATAACATCATTTGAATGGTCCATTATAGTTACCTTGATTATCTCTAACGAAAATTAGAGGAGTATTGTCTTTTTTTCATTAGCTAAAACCTCCTCAAGATGATAAGAAGTTAGGATCATTCATATAGGAAAGCATAACCAATGAAAATTTAGTATTCAGAGAAAGAAATTTGGAAAGAATGAAAGATGGACTGAGGTAGTGAGTACGAGGAATATTTGTAATTAAAAAAATGCATTCTCAGGTGTGGAATACAATGTTTTCTGCTATTTTCATTGATCATTTCAGAACGCTGGAAACCACGAATTCAGTTTGATAGTGATTGGATATAATAGAAAATTATCTACCACCATCATATAGTAGACTTTTCTGGCTGGACTAGATATAGAGTTTTATTAGAAAAAAAAATCACTGACAAAGAGTTTGGATTTAGTTTGTATAGAAAATACTAGATCTTCCCAATGTAGCTGATAAAAACGGACGTGATTTTCTATACATCCATAGCTTGAATACTTGCCTGTAGCATATGTTTTTAATTACTACATAGAATGATAAGTTTATGTTAATGCAAAGACAAAAACAATTATAACTTTTTTTTCTGACGATTTGTAATTTTCATTACTTTTTAAATAATTATATTATACCTTTTCGATCACCCATTACCAAGTGATTCTCTAAGGTGGCTCATCCCTATAACTTTTTATTATTGGATATAGAAAAACGAAATTTGGGGGGTTGGGTATTATAGTTCAATTTACATTTTTGACATATTTACTTGCTTTGGCGTACTTCCCGTTTGAGCGGAAATGACCCCAACTTTCGATTTTCAAATGGGACATCCTATATATTTTTACTTATTTCGATCAGGAATGACATTCTAAATCCAACAATACTTTACTTGTCAATATTTGACAAATAAAATAATTTTTATTCCAACTTATTTTTTTTTATCTAGAATGCCACTGGATCGTGTAAATCGCTTCATTCTTGATCAAGTAACATGGGATAACTACGACTGTGAGGCTTATGACTTCACAGTCGTTTGAAGAATTATTTTACAATCGCAAACATAAATTTTTCCAGTTAACTTGATTTTTTCAAATGGAAAGGGGGTGGCTCGTCGGCTATTTGAAAAAGCCACACACTTTCACTTTATTTTCTCTATTTTTCTGAATAATTGCAAGAAACGATCATACCTAATAATAAATAATACGTATTTGTTATACTTATGCGCTAAGTCCTGTTATTTTAGTTATCCGTGACAAACAATTGAAGCTGTTGCTAGGACTACCTAAACAAATAGGCTAATGCAACTGATGCAGCTCGAATTTGTGCTCAGAGGTTCCCTAATCGTCGCCATCCCATTCGGCATTATTTTCCAAAACTGGAAAGAAAAACGTGAAATGAACCAGAAGAAAATGTCAACTT
>WOGR01004618.1:0-14549 GCA_015342045.1 Leptinotarsa lineolata | reverse complement strand
CTAGTAGAAAAAAGTGTTTTCGTGTAATTCAGTGTTCATATAGAAGTATTTGTTTCGAAAGAATTTTTTCTTTCGTGTAATTCAATATCTATATGGAAGTAACTGTTTCAGAGGGCCTTTTTCTTCCATTTTGTGTCTGAAAGTTACTTCTTTGGATGATCTACACATCTATGTTTAGTGGTATCTCATTTTTTCAAAAAATTATTGCTTCCTTCCTTTCTTTGGAAGATTCCCACTTTTTTTGTATCAAGATGAAGTAGTAGAAAGCCAAAAACTTTCTTTCCCAACAAATTAATATTCTTTTTCATTCTACTTTCTGAACCTGAAATCGCCTTTTTATCAAGTATCTCGATACTTTCACTATCTATTTTTGTTTAAACGCTACTAAATAATTTTTGAATAAGGTTTGACGACCTTTCACGAACCCACGATTACGGTTTGAAGTTACAATTTCGTCTTGATTCATGTTTAATTAAGAACATTTCTCAACAGTCACAAAGAGATTGAGAAATAAGGATGGAAAAAATTAAGGAAATTATGGAAATCGGAAGGACTTACATGTAGTTTGACGGCTGAGATGTCTTTGTTTCCCAACGATTCCAATCGTCCAGCTATAAGTTGATTCGCTTCGCTCCCGTTCAGACCGAAGGCTTGTTTGGTCGACTGTAGTCTCTGAAGTTTTTCTACCTGCTACAGTTTTTGACGCTTGGATTTTCACTTGATGCAAATACACACTGTTGATTAATTCGTACTTTTGATTTGTATATAGTTACTACTTATCCATTTGATTTTATTCGGTTCAAAGGACCATGTTGGAAATAAAAGAGGTACACTTCGTTGAGTTATTTGCTTCACTAATGCATGTATAGTGGACTGTATAATTTTATAGACGATGTTATCTCTACAATGGTTATCGTGGAAAAGAGAATGGCAGCAGCAAGCAGGTAACCAGGGTGCCCACTGTTGCCAACAATAGCAACTAGGTAACAAGGACACTGTTGCCAATTATTTCCTAAACAATAATACGTATTCGTAAATTACTTAATCCTAGACAATAACATTATGCATATTGGCGATCAACCAAGACGTAAGGAGAATAAAGCACCGTTCACCATTGTTTTGAAAGTGCGAGTACCAAAAAGTTATTAGGATTTAGTCTTTCATGACGGTGCTGGTGGTAACAATGAAAGAAGTAATCGATTAGTAATGAAAAAGCTTCACAAGAGTTGGGTATCATCTATCGAAAATCATTCAATCCTGCTTTCAATCTATTTGATTTGTAAATGGATCTCACTGGAGTTTTATCCCAACACCAAACCGTTATTTCCAACACCTCAACACGTGTTTCGATCACCAAGTGATCATATTCAAGATGAAGATGAAGTTCCATCTGGTGATAGAAATACGTGTCGAGGTGTCAAAAATAAGGGTTTGGTGTTGGGATAAAACTCCGGTAAGATTTATTACTACACCAAAGGTTCCAAATAATATATCACAAGTACATTTGATTTGTGTTAAAATGGAACCGAAAATCGAAAATAACACCTATCGAAAAAGAGATGATGAAGGTGTCATAATCTTGCAATATTTGATAAGATGATAATACACCTGTAACAAACATTGAGAAGTGATAAGTTTGATGATGAACACGAAAAAAATTTAAAAAAATTTTTCTTCATTACAGAAGTTGTCAAAATGAATTTTAAATTAGACAAAAAATTTTAGCATGTTGTCAATTTTTCGAAACAACCGATTTTAAAATGGTTGTTTGGTAATTATTCATCAAGACACTTTCATTTTGAAAACGTAACATTTTTGCATTCAATAGTTTCAAATTTTTTTATGCCGATTCACCACTAGTTGTAATTTGTAACTGATGACATAAGAAGTTGGATTATTGATTTTCAAATTGAACATTCAAGTTTTCAGTGGAAACAAATTTTATCCGAAATGAATTCTCACATAAAAACTTGTAACTTCATCACTTCAAATTCATTTTGAGTGAAAATTCAACTTATGAATAAAAATGCTCTGTTCGAGTGATATTATCATTCATTGCAGATATCTCACTTGAATGATTGAATTTTTGAAAAATTTACTGTTTCCACATTTCTTGTTTCATATTTTCAATATTCGACAAAAGTATGTGCATGTTTTCATATCATTCCTTGTCAATCTAACAAAAGTCAATCATACAAAACTGACTGTAGACTGTAAACAGTCTCGTGGATTAGCAGAGCATATTATTTTGGAGGGTCACCTCATGGATTATGATGATACACACATTTTATCTGTTCAAAATTACAAAATTCAAAGATTGTTTCACGAAATGGTACATAATAGTGAAACAATAAATAGTTTGAATAAAAAATCTGAAATACAAAATTTGAGCAAAATTTACAATAATATTTCAACTTTTGAATAACTGCCAAAAACTGAATTTAAATAAAAACAGAATAATGAATACGAAATATTTTTTCAATTATTACGAAACGTAATATTTGACCTCGGTGTTGTCCTCGATATAGGACTTCGAACGGGTCATTCAAAAAATTTCACGTTAAATATTCTCAAATAAATTTTTGGGTTTCGAGATAAGATCTCGACACGAACTTTGAATTAGTACTCGAATTAGGATGAGGCATCCCCAAAAAATGTTTGATCCTCGATGTGGGCGTCGAATTGGTTCTCGAATTGGTCATCGACTTGATCATCAATTCAACTCGAGAAAAAAGAATGGCCGCCTGTCATTTGACAATCAAAAATTGAATTTGATCTCATTTTTATCAAGATGAATATTTGGAATAATGAGACAGAATTGCAGCTCGTTATCAGTATTCATTTCGTTATCAATTATGGAGAAACCAAAGACAATCAAAAATTGAATTTTATTTCATTCTCATCGAGATAAATATTTGGAATAATGAGTCAGAATTGCAGCTCGTTATCAGTATTCATTTTGCTATCAGTTATGGAGAAACCACAGACAGAAAATTTAAAATTTTATTACTACTCCGGAAGTAATAATCCATTGGTTTTTCACTCCAGAATGTGGTGATAAGCGAACTGAAAAATTTATCAACACCATTTGGTTTTGATAACAGTTCTGCGAAAGGAAATTTTATTTTTGATAAGAATTAATTATCAAATGGATATGGGGTTTAATAACAGAAAATGTTTCATGTGATGAAAAAATATTTACGGAAATGTGGTTTGAAATATCAATTGAGTTTTTGTAACGCTGAATTTTTTCTTATGATTAGGATGATTGAACAGAATGTGGTTTGGAGATATCCAAGATATCCAAAAAAATTTCGCGCTTGATTTGTCATCATTAATTTCTGGACTGTGGTGACTGAAATCATTATAACTGAGTTTGTGAGCGAAGAACATAGCAAAGTATTTCAGCTTCAAAAAACAAGTTTTTAAAGTTTTCAAATACCAAGAAAATCAATGTGAGTATATTTTGAATGATTCAAAGACTTGTGTCCAAATGTTTATTATTTTTTACAGTTCGGTGTCTCTGAAATGAATGAATGCACTTTTTCAGAATTGAAGAAAACTATTGAATAAGCCAATTTAGTGGAACACCAACTTCAAATGATGCATATCATTGAAATTATATCTACAAAATATAGGTGAACTTCATTTGTAGATTTGGAAAAAAAAATGTTTCTCCACCTCAACGGTGTGCAGAAGTGATACGGAAAAATTTGAAAAAGTTCATGCTTGGAAAATACGGATTCGTTTTCAGAGTACTTGTTATCAGAAAAATACTTCTCGAAATGATTGGAATTTGAAGGTTATTAACTGTTGGAATTGTTGGAATGATTAGAGAATTGTTGCTTCAAAATGATGCATGGACTAAAGTTTTTGGATGTGCTCAGACCACATCAAATTTCATAAGATGTTATGGGAAATTGGTGTTCGTTTTGAGCAGCCATTTCGTATTGCCCCAACACTATATCTATTGCACTTAACTACCGTAACCACTATCCAGTGACATTTTCAAAGTGGATATCTGTCTATTCTTGCATATGCTTTCATAGTTTCAAATCTCGTGGGTGATTTTGTATGGTATTCATTGAGTGAGAAAAATATTTGAAAGTGTTATTTTCAATAGCAGACTGTTTTCTGAATCTAAGGAAATAAAACGCCGTTGTCACTATAAAGAAGTTTACTCAACTTCTAAATAGGAGAAAAGGAAACACAGCAGTGCTGCCAACTAATATTATGAATATTGCATATAAATATCGCCCCAGATATCAAAGAGAACTTTTGGTATTTCTAACACCCCCACTGAACAAAAGTTCGCCATGAGACATCAACAAAAATTCAACCTAAACCTAAACCCTTCACAAATTTTTCATTTTCAACAATTTGTAATGGTTTGGTCAATATATCTGCAACCATTTCATCTGTTGCCAAATATTTCAAATTTATAATATTTTTAGATATTATATCTCTCAAAAAATGGTACCTTTCATCTATATGTTTTGACCTATCATGGAAGACTGGGTTATAATTAAATAAGTCAATACAATTCAGATTTCCAAAAAGTTCATTCAAAAGGTTACGCAAGTAGATTGCTTCTTTGGCTGTCTCACTTAAAGCCATGTATTCTGCTTCAGTTATTGACAAAGCAACTGTTCGTTGTTTACAGTTTTTCCATGATATAGACTCCTTTGAAAACTTGAATACATATCCTGTAAAAGATTTCCTGTCATCTTTACTTGATCCCCAGTCGGCATCAACAATGCCTTTTAAATCTGAGTTGTCTTCATTGAATATCATGGAAAAACCCTTCGTACCTTTTAAATATCTTAGAACACGTTCTGAACTTTGCCAGTGTGTCTTGGTATGACAATTATTATATTGGCTAAGTAGACTCACAGCATAAGCAATATCAGGGCGAGTCATAACAGCTAAATACATGAGACCTTCGATCAATTCTTGATAAGGTGTGTTTAGATCACATATTCGACCCTCGCTATCGCTCATGTATAGCAATATAGCAAGCTGTCCTGCATGCTTCCGCCCATAAAATCTTACTTAGGCCTTCATCAAACATTAGGCATTTTGCCTTCTCAATCAGGGTTCTTTAAGGTCTCTCAGCCATGCCATTTTGCTGTGGTGTATGGCTATTTGAGGTTTGATGAATGATGCCAACATTTTTAAGATACCTGCTGAATTCCTTGCTTCTATATTCACCACCATTATCGCTTCTAGGGATTTTTATCTTTAGGTTTTTCTGATTTTCGATCACATTTTTGGATTGTTCAAACTTCTCAAATGTTTCATCTATGGTCTTCAGGAAGTATATAAAGCTCATGCGACTGTAATCATCGATGAATGTTAAAAAATATTTTGCTCCTCCCAATGATGTTGTTTCCATTGGCCCACAAATATCACTGTGTATGATCTCGAGTAACGCTCCTGCTCGACTTTCGTCTTTGGGGAACGGGAGGCGAGTTTGCTTAGCTTCACAACAGACTTCACAATTTTGCACATTAGCTTGCTCTTCATTACTTATTCCACTTACTATCGTTTTTCAAACGATCGTTCTCTTACTGTATTGCTAACCGTCTCAATCACTCACCTTACGATTACAGTTACTTATCACTACATAAACTCAAACGAACTCTTTTTGACTATTATTTTTCTCAACAATAATACATTATTCGGATTGAAATATCTTCCCGTGGTCAACTAATCGCTAAATTTACATTCTTTCTCTATTGATTTGATTAATTTATTGATTCATTATTTTATTTGCTGTCCTTGACTTCTTTTTTGGGGTTATATGGAAGAGCAGATGTATGGTAACTGCTGAATTATATTTTATATTTTACAATATTCACTATTTACATACAAACTGAATTTCGCCCCAACTGCAGAAACAAAATGTGATTTATTTTTTATCAATTGGTAACAAAGGCATTTATTATTATTAACCTTCACCAATCAGGATCAGGCAAAACGGCCTTCGTCGACTTCATCGAATCCCGACTACTCAATTTCTATGCTGATGGAATTCATCGACTTGTGTTACGTTGGCATAAGTGCACTGATTTAAATGGTGGTTATTACGATCGAATTGAATTAATATTCACTGAAATATTACAGTTTGAAATTAACTCATAAAAACGGTTGAAACTTTTGAAACAACCTGATATTACTAAAAACAAGTTTAGTTTAATAAGCCATATATGGTTGCATTTATAAATGTTTCAAACAAAAAAGACCCCCAGTTTGCCAACTCCAGATCAATTACTGGAAAAAGTAGTGTTCCAAAAAAATTCTGTTTGTTTTCATTCAATAAGTTACTGTTTGCATATCAGAAGTCAGAAGTCAAAAGTCAAAACTCCTGTGAAACAGCCCATCATTCAACTATAATTCAATTATATAATTATAATTGGTATAATATATATTGATTTGCTGAGTGTAACATATCTGAAGTGACGAAACTCTAGAGTTAGCTGTGAATAAAAAGTATAACTAACTTTCTGTTGTCTGAGAATGAACAAATTGAAACTGAAATATTTAAAAAAAACCTATAACATGATATACTCAAACTCTTTACAAATATGGTAGCATATTCATTTCAAATTAATATGTTGGTAGAATGTGAAATATTGGTTATTGCCACAGAGGACTAAAATCTGGGCTGTATTTTGGACAACCATCTCAAATTTCAGGCTTATTTTGATTGTACACATAAAGTATTGGAAAAACTATATATTTTTTTGAGCAACTGAGCTTTGAATCGAAAATCTATGTGTATAATAGGAAAATGGTCACATTTTGATTATACTGCCACTGTAGTATATTTCTTTGACCTTAATAAACTGTCAATTCTCCAGAAATATCAAAATCGCTGAGGCTTCCAGTACGTCTGCAATCATTTATTTCCACTCAGCAGCATCCTCTGCTATCATTACTTATTCATACGTGGTATTTGATGGCTGCTGAATATACTGATTCTAATAAAACTAAGACGGCGTTATTCTTCCACTACCTCAATTGTAGTGGGAGTACCGAAAAAACAACATGCTGAAAATTGAACTGGGGATAGTTTCAAACAACTGTAACCATACCGTTATATTCAGAGATATCGACAATCACTCTTCTCTGATATAGGTACTCGTATCCCTTTTTTATTCAGTATGGTTTCTATTTGTTTACTGATTATTTTTGATCTTCAAAATGAACAGTTTTCACTTATCTGTTCAAATTTTCGAGTAGCTTCAGGATGACCTTATATTATCAAGGTTTTTCCCTGCATTTGAACGAAATGCTTGATTTCCAGTTTGTTTGTTTGCAATATGAAAAAAATATGATGGTACCACATACGATGGGGGACTATTTATATTTCGGGAACTGGCAACACTAATGTCAATAGGTAAAATGTGGCAATAAAGTTTTTTTTTTTAGCATGAACGTACTCACAACGGTCAGATGTACAAGTGAGTACAGTGAGTTAAGAAAATCAATTTGATCAAAATCTGATAATTTTAAGAGAAGGTTTTCGTTGGGTTATTTTTCACAACTTTCGATGTGGATTATCCTAGCAAGAATGTGCCGATGGACTCACTTCTTCCCATGGCGATAAAGAACCATCAAAAACCACAGTATATCGCTGGTATAGTGAATTCATTCGTGGTCTCAGTTCGGTCGCCGACGAATTTCGTGAAGGTCGTTAAAAATCGGTTGTTGTGTCACAAAACATCGATGCAGTGCGTGAACTGATAATGCTAGATCGTCATGTGACATATTGAGAGATAGTGGCATCCTTGCACATTAGTTCCACTACAATACATTCGATTTTATATGAACACTTGGTTTTTAAAGAATTTGTTCTGGTTGGATACCCCACAACTTATCAATCGCTCAAAAAAAGCTTGCATCAAGTGGTGTAAGGAAATTATTAAGATGTTCGACCTTGGTGCTTCAAAAGACGTGTATAAAATTCTGGAAATATACGTATGAGCCGGAAACAAAACATCAATCGACCGTGTGGGTATTCCAAAACGAGCTAAATCCAACAAAAGTTGTTCGTGGAAGAAGCACAGCGAAGCAAATGGTCGCCTGTTTCTTCGGCCGAATGGGTCATGTGGCTACTGTTCCGCTTGAGCAACGTAGAACGGTCAATTTTGAGTGGTACAGGAAATTTTTTTTTGCCGGAAGTCTTCGGAGAAATTCTTAAAACTAATCGCCGATAACAAATCATTCTGCATCATGATAATGCGAGCTCACACGCATCTCGTCAAACAGGAGAATTTTTGAGCAGTCAAAACATCGAATTGATGACTCATCCTCCATACATTCCTGATTTGACACTCAATGACTTATTCTTGCTCCCGAGTATCAAAGGTAAACTGCATGGTCAACGATTTACGAGCGTAAGAGAAGTAGTTGAAGCGCGCATAAACCATGTTTTGGAGGTGTCTTAAAAAACATCTACAGAAGACGCAATACTTGAATTAACGGAACTGATACACAAATCTTCAGAACGAGGTAACCCTCTCTTTGTCTCGTCATGGATTTAACTAAGGCATTTGGTACTGTTGATCATTGTCTGCTCTTACAAACACTTGAAAATAAAGGCATTAGAGGGAATTATTTAAATTTATCATGATGCAATATTACTGTCTTTTATTGTTTTATTTTTTTATTTTGTATTATTTTCATTACATTATACTCATTAATTGTTTGCGAAACACAGTGGCACTTATCGCCTAGGCATTTTATTCAACTTGTTTCATTGGAGAAATGTACTCTTGCTCTTGTAAATAAAGTTATTATTATTATTATTAGGAGGAATGGAAAAACTGCTTTGACAAATGGTTTGAACGGATGCAAAAGTGTATTGAACATCAAGTGGAATATTTCGAAAAACAGTAAAGTCATTCAACTGAAAAATGCTTGTTTTTATCGGCCATCTCCTCGTATACCTACTGTCAAATACATTTTTTGACAAGTATCTATTTTCTGGATCAAAATCTACTCTTATTGTTGTAATTGGGCCTTCAGTTCTTGCGAAATAATTTTTTCAGAAGGACGATGCAGAAACCTGATGAACGGTGTAATGAAGATGAAGGTATTTGAAAACTTCAGAAAAGAGTCTCATTACAACGACCCATCTAAACATTTATAATACTAGTTCAGAAGACTTCAATATTCAATTTACTAAAATAGCTATCAATAGCTATGATGTTGATTTTGTCTAAAACAAGAGATCGTTTACTTCTGTCTGATTTTTATGTGAAATTGAATCCAGAACTTTAGTTTTTGATGTTTTTCTGAATGTTCTCATAAATGAATCACAAAACTTAGAGCCCCAACTGCACTTACTATAGAGTGAACTTAAAATATAATTTCTAGAAATTCTGACATTCACATTTTTTGCGTGAGTCCATGTTTTTAAAAAAGTTTCGTTTAATGAGGAAACTTATTCTTCAGTATAATTTGAACACGTGCGTTTTAGCAGAATTTTCTTTTTGCTTGATTAGTGTGAGAATTCCTTGAGATACGGTTTCTTCGTCTTCTAAGCCACTTTTAGGAAACATTCATGTACGTATTTCTTATCAATACCGTAAATCATTGGAAGGAAATTTAGAATTTCGATTCGAACTTTATATCAAGATTCAAAACACAGTCTCCGTAAATGTAGAAATTCTATGGTAATATTTGTTTCACAACAATTTTAAATTTTCTATGGAAATTCAATCTTTCTTTGCGGTTCACATTTTCTATTATTGAGAAAAATAATAAACTTATATTTCAAATCCGGCCAACCCCAACATTGCTAGAAGTTTTATTGATCGCTTCGAATGTATTGAGTATCGGTTGCCATGGATGGTATATTATTTTATTGATTCGATTCAATGATAAGAGTCATCAAAATATGTTCTGTTTATATTCTCCAATATTCTGATCATTTACTTTCCTGTCGTTCTACCGGGTGGAATACGTATTCCGTAACCCATGGTGATATAGGTGTTCGATATTTTTTTTAAACATTACAAGGGAACACGTGACGACCACCACAATCACTATTGAGCGTATTCTATATTTTCACTTTCAAGTGGTCGCAGAACCAGATGAGAAATAAAAATTTGAATCTCGTTACAGTTACAGATCTTGGGAAGTTGGTCATCACCAGTG
Organism: Leptinotarsa lineolata; assembly: GCA_015342045.1. Taxonomy (NCBI): domain Eukaryota; kingdom Metazoa; phylum Arthropoda; class Insecta; order Coleoptera; family Chrysomelidae; genus Leptinotarsa; species Leptinotarsa lineolata. The sequence goes on along the minus strand of WOGR01004618.1, from coordinate 4,382 downwards.
CGAATTGCTTCAAATATTGCAAAAATTCTCCAGTCAGTTAATAGTGAATTTTGTCTTGAACATAACAACTGGGCGGAAAAGTTCCGGTCCTAAGGAAAAAAAACGCGTTTTTTTGTTCAAAATTGGCTTTATCTATCAACGTAATCTCCATCAAGAGCCACACAATCATTTCAGAGCCGCTCTAACATTTCAATACCACTTTTGTAGAACGATCTAACTTCAAAATATATAGACCTCAGTTGTTGTTCGTTCCATTAACCAGCTGACGAACGTCAACCCTCAGAAGTAGAAACTTGTGCGAGCAATGGATTAACGAGGCCTTACCTTTTAACGTGCGATTACCCCGCACGGTCAGCAATGACATTTTTATTTAAGCGAAATTCCCTATCGGTGAGCATTTTTGGAAGTCTGCGAAGAGCCAATAGATGCAGGGAGCCAAATCTGGCGAATACAGTGGATGTGGGAGCAATTCGGAGTTCAATTCATGTATTTTTGCTATTGTTTCGATTGATTTGACACGGTGCGTTGTCTTGATGAAACAAATGTTTTTTCTTGACTATTTCGGTCTTCAAACACTTAATAAAAGCTGTATGATATTTACTGTTGATGGTATTCATCTTTTCGAAATAGTCGGTGAATAAAACACCATGCACATCCCAAAATACCAAGGCCATAACCTTTCTAGCCGATTGTTGTGCCTTCGGGCCCTTTGGACGAAGTTCACCAGTTGCTCTTCACTCAACTCCACTCAACATTCTCCACTCAGATGACGATCGTTTTGATTCCGGAGAGTGAAGTAATGGATCCATGTTTGATCCATTGTCACATATCGACGTAAAAATTCCAGTTTGTTATATTCAAACATGGCCAAACGCTGCTCAGAATCATCGAGACGTTCTTGTTTTTGGTCAACAGTGAGTTCGAGCGGAACCCACTTTGAACAGAGCTTTCTCATGGTCAAATGCTCATGAAATATAAAGCCAACACGTTCTTTTGATATCGTTACAATGTCAGCTAACTCACGCAACTTCACATTTCGATCATTCAAAACGATTTTTTGGATTTTTGATTGATTTCTGCTGTTACTGCCTCATTTGGACGTCTATTGCGTTATGCATCATCGGTGTTTCTTCGACCACGTTTGAAGTCAGCAATCCAACGATTAATTGTTGTTTCAGATGTTGTTTCAGCCCATGTTAGATGTTTTGTGTTCAAGTATCCGAATTGTCAGAATAATTCAATACGATTCTTTATTGACTCTCCAACCTCATAACTGGCATTAATTTGGCGGGCCCACTTTTTGTAGTTACGAAGTAATGAAAAAGTTTGGTTCATCATTTTTACATGTGTCGCTTATCCAGGAACACACTCAGAACTCGTTTCAAGTTTATCAACAGACGTTTTTCTACAAGAGTTCATAAAATTCATGAGTAGACGAGGAAAACCGTTCGTAGTACTTAGTGATAACAATGAATTTTGTTGGATCAGAAAGCATATGAAAAAATAAGTTGAACAACGGATTTAATGGAAATCTACTAACTACTGTTGACTGCTGGCGATGTTGCCGATTGGTATATCTCTGATCCTTGAATTTCGAGACATTTTCCAAATATTGATAACTCATTTACTTTTTTGCTTCGAGAGTAAATTTTTTCAGTGAAAAATTAAACTGAAATTCAACAAAAATTAAACAATATCTATTGTCTGCTCATGAAGCTTCTATTAGCGTCACTACCAGCGTCCAATGAAAACTTGATATTAATAATTTCCAAATATAATGCATCATGGCTATCAATGGCACACATGATAAAAGTAAATGAATTATTATCCAGTAACTTCCTTACTAATATCAATTTATGCCTTATTGCCTTCTTCAGCAAAAATCTGGATAACACTTCAAAATCAATCACTCAATTTATTATTGAAATTACAACTTTATGTCACTAATGAGTTGAATCTACTCATATCATCGCTGACAGTACTTAATGACATTCATTCACTTTTTTGATCCGACCCAGCCATAGGAACTTGTTCAAATTGAGAGAGGAATATTTTAAGGGGTATTAATTTTTGGAAAAGAAAGGTTTTGGCCTTCTACTTCTCCATTTTGTGGAAAGCTTTCAAACAATTTCAAAATAAACTCTTTGCAAAAATGTGTATATTATGCAAAGAAGTAACTTTTAGATACAAACTGAAAAAGAAAACCCTCTTCTGTTGGTCCTTAATTCGATCGCAAACGAATCAGTATCGTTGGGTTTGAAAAAAAATCTTTTTTTTTAAAGAAGTCAAAAAGTGGTCACCATTTGAAAAGTGATAGTTACACAAGAAAATTTGAATTTCCCAACTTTATTTATTCTTATCTATACTAGTCACTAAAATTTTGCAATTGTGATTTTCTTACACCACGTGAGGTCCTTAGGTAAGTAGGTCTAAACCAAGTCTAATTTGGATATACCTAATATTCTAGAAGAGGTGACTTGTCCTACAGATTTATTACCACTCTGCACATTAATTTATTGAATCGAAATATTGTGGGAGCTTATTGTTAACTGAATTTTCTAGTAGAATGATTGAAAAATGGCGCTGAGGCAGAAACAAAATTAAATAGAGACAATGAGTGAAAGGAAGAGAGGAAATCAGAGAGAGAGAGTGATACAGTAAATCAGACAGATAGAAGGGGAGGAAGATAGAGAGGTTGTGATACAGAAGGAAGTAGAAAGGTAGTGAGAGAGAAGAAAGTATAGAGGAAGTGAGAGGGAGAAAAAGAGAGTGTGAGAAACTTAGATGAAAGTGAGCGAGTGGAAAAGGGAGGGCAATATTTTTTTTTCGTAATCCTCAGAAAACAGAAGGATGATATAGTACAGTAAACATAACTTTTTGAGAACTGTGTTATGATAAAACTGCCGAAAAATCAAAATATTGATGTTGAGCAATTCATAAAAAATCATATCATAAATCTGGGAAATAACTATTAACCTTCACAATCCCAGTCGAATGTGGGATTTCCCAATTTCAAACTATCATGAGTATCCCTTATAATTGTTAGACGTATATTTTATTCAACCAGGACAAGTAAATGATCCCTAATTGTATTTTCACAATAGCATCATGCACTCGTTGATTAACATATTTCAAATTTAATTATGGCCTTGTATGGATATTTAATGCATCTGAGCACATGACAATTCATTTAATGTGCTGTTGGATCAACAAAGCACAAAAGATAGGTTGGGAACGGAAGCTCGACATAAATGGCACTTCCGCATAGATACTGTGTTCTGAATAATTTATATATCAGCTTCAATTTCATTTCGCAATGGATTGCTCATGTTTACTGATTATTTTGTCAGTACCGGTAGGTTCGACTGTACAGAGTGGGCAAAATTGTACACTTTTAAATCTTGTTATCAAACTGGATAGACGAAAACTGATGGTTGTGTCTGATTGTCAAATTTTATAAAAAACTCAATGGTGAAAACCGCATATCTATATCTATCATCGTTTCTGAGTTACAGCATGTTTTTCGAAAACGTGCATTTTCGAGAAGTTGCTGTAAATTTTTTTCCTGTCAAAAATTTCTTGTTTCTATGAAGATATTTCCAAAGCATTTTTTTACGTAGCATTCAATGGTGTAAAACCTTATTTTTTCAAATGAGATATCAATAGTTATTGATGGAAAACTTTTTTTAATGAGACATCCTGTATATTCCGGCATATTTCAATAGAGCTCAAAATTACCTTTCAAAAATTAAGTACACTTGATGTTTTGCTAGAGTCATCTTTGAAATACAGAGCTTTTAGGTTTTCATGTTCAGTAGTAGCTATCAAATGTTGAGAAAGCTTTTCACAACAGTGATTAAAATGCATAACTTCAATGAAACTGATAACAAATTATACTATATTTACTACTAATAAATGTTACTCCAATATTAGTAATAATAATAATAATTCTTTCAAGAGCCGCCACTTGTTGTGGATAATCCGCCGACCGCTGATCAGATGGAATCCTTCTGGAAGGACATCTACACCCGCAGCCACTCAACTTAGACACTCCAGCCCTAGCGCAGTTCGAAGCTTTCAGCAGAGAGCTTCGGCAGCCTGAGCTCAACGAACTGCACAATCCGATGACCCCGGATGACATTCGAAGAGCCCTTGTGGGCTCCAAAAACTTTGCTGCTCCAGGCCCAGATGGGCTGAACACCTATTGGTGGAAAAAGCTACCAAGCACCCACCGCCATCTGGCCAGAGTTTTCAACTCATGGCTGGACGGACAGCAGCCGATTCTGGATTGGTTTGTCGAGGGGCGGACCGTTCTCATCCCCAAAAGCGGAGATTTGTCGATTCCTAAGAATTACAGACCGATAACATGCTTAAATTCGTGT
>WOGR01004617.1:0-14549 GCA_015342045.1 Leptinotarsa lineolata | reverse complement strand
GGCCTGGAATCGCCGGTAATAATCTAGGCGAGTATGGAACCGACTACAGATTTCTCGAAAGGACCTTTACCGATATAAGCCTGTCTTCTCGACCAAAGAGGGCAGTTGAGAAAGTGAATCCATAGTGTAGATAAATTAATAAAATAAGTGTTGTAATAAATGAATTAGTTTGTGATATTGAAATATTATTGGAAATGAATTATTTAGGACAAGTGAGTCCTTAATTTGTCACAGTATCATTAGTTCATATTCTCATAAACTTGAAAGAGACTACACCTGATTACAAATCATGAGAAGAGCTACTGACACAAATTTAACACTAAACGACGGACTTAAGATCCACTACGAAATAGAAAGAGCGTGGGATTGCTTCTCACTAAGGATATTATCGAAAAATTTGGAAAAACATCGAAGAGACTGAAGTTCTGGACCATAAACAAATCACAATCAATGATAATGTGAATTTCTTTTTAAAAACAGAAAGTAAATAGTGTTGCATCCGGTGACTTCAGTCGATAATATATTGGCAAAAAATACCAAAATTCATGTCAGAATCCATGACATCGTTATTTCAAAGTCTCCGAATGTTGTTTCCAGATTTTGTTTATTTCCTACTGAAAAGTGTTGAATATTTACCTATTGTGATGATTATTCGATTGTTTTTGGTCAATTTGAGTAGTTGATTTCAGTCAATCTTGGTTAATTTTAGAGTATTCAAATCACCCCACATTTATTTCCTTGCTCGAGTTTCTATGGGAACGTCCCGGAAGCATCAATAGAACTGAGAGTGATGTCCTAAATTCCAGAAACCACAAACCAATCCAGAAAATGAGACCAGTCTGATCTATCTGAGCACACCGATCCTAGATGAAACATTCCATTCACTTTCCATCATCAATTTGGAGATTCGTGATGTGTGAAACCTAATTGGATCGAGTTCGCTTGTTGCGGGCTAGAATAAACTATGTAGCTGCTAATTCCATAGTGATCTGTGATCCTCCAGCACTTTGTTTGATATCAGGGATAGCAGAATTGAGTTATGCAATCTTGTAAAGCGAATTGAATGAAAATTATATAGGAACTCCATCTCAAACCGAACGTGGTTGTCGATCACATAAGATTTAACTGCTTTTCTTGGCTCTTACTTCCAGTTTGATATGGTGAAATGTACCTAATATTAGCGCTGTTTATAAGAGTTTATTGGGCTTTTGAAAGGTGGTTACTTATTTGACTTCAACCACTGGTATTCCCGAAACTATAGAGTATACGAAAAGAATGATGTGGGTTAGCACAAAATATTCAATAGGGATCCTAAGATAGGTTGAAAACCTCTAAGAGTGTCATTCCCTTTCATCGTTGTGAAAAACATATTTCTCAAAACATCAAAACATGTTTTTGAGTATTTTGTTGAATTTCATAAAATCCTGAATCGTAATGCATTCAGTTCAATGTGACGTTCCATTATATCACGGTTACTATCAAAATCGGTTTTTACCATATGGACCCGAATATTTTTCCTTTTTGTTTTTTTTTGATCATTGTTATACTGGATTATTTATTCAAAATTATCTCCAATATGGATGAATTCGTGAAAATAGCGTTTTTAATGAATTGACGATACATTCAAGTCATTAAAAATTCAAGTGGCAATTGTTACTGTCAAAACAAAAATCACAAACAACTTCGTTTTTTTGAATAAAAATTTACAAAAATATCTTAACTGGGTAAAATGAAAATTAGCATCAACATGCCCATCTGCCTTGGAATGAAACAGTTCCAAAATTAATGGAAAACGTGAAAATAGTTTGAGTTCATTCCCATTGGTTATTTGTACTGCAACAACGAATGAATGAGGCATTTGATTGTCTTTGGGATACAACTGCGTTATTTTTCCCAGATTTCATTCCAATGGTGGTGAATCATTACAAACCAAACTACGTGGCCAATCTTTAGTAACTTCGTATAATTTTTCTTTCATTTCAATCGGGATTGTAATTCAGATATTTATGTACCTACTCGGCATGTCACTCTTTCCAAAAACACTGCAGTACTTGATGTGACTGATATTTTCTCAATCTATTGGAGAACCCTATGAGTAGCCTTGATCTATCATTGTAGTAGGACGTCTACCAATGATGAAGTGAGCAAGAGTTGAGGGCTTTGACTTCAAAGGACTTGGGCATGTGATGATTCTTCTTTGATTAAGATTTCCAAGCCACTCCCAAAAAGTGACAATACCGTAGGTCGGTCGCACCTTAGTAGCGATACAGTTTTTTTGGAAAAAATTCGTCGTTCGTCCCGAGAATCTGCGAGAGGATTTTTGGATTGATCAGCGAACCAGGTACTGCTAACGAATAAACATCTGAGCTGATGATTATTATTTGCTTATGGTTTTTAGTGCTCAAAACTTTTCTTTTGAAAATTCGTTTGTACCTGCGAGTTATTTTAGGCAGGTAACATATTTTTTTTGAACAGGCCTATGGAGCTTGTCTTTGTAATATGTAGGTGTATAATGTGCGAATTATTTCAGCTTGTTAACCAAAGACATCGCTGAATGAAAAAAACCAGTCACTGTCCTATTAACTGCGGTTTATTACTCTGACTGAGATACTATCACGAGTAATAGCATCCCTAGATACCGGAGCATAACGAAATAAGCGGTTGATAATTCGAAATTCCTTTAATTCATATTGAATTTGTAAAAAAATTTTCATAATTTAACTGTAAGTTACCAATAATTTTTCGCAATTTCACCCCAGCCTCCCATATAGTACCAAAATTTGGCGAATGAGCAGGTACGAAATTCCAGTCTATACCTCCTTCAGTAGTATTCCGCTCAGTGGCAGTGGTGTCTTTTGTATCATTTATAAATTGATACAAATTTGATAATTTATAATGCACGCCAACGAAGTTGGAACCATAAAACCATAAATAAATTCATTTAGGTCTGCCCTACCAGCAACAAGTCGTTTTAATGTTTATAAAAAAAGCTAACAAATCAGTCACTAAATCAAGGTATATTCCCTTGACTAAAATGCATATAAATACAGGAAGGAAACTCTTGATGACTTTTAAATTTCGTATCTTACAACAGTACGCTGCATCGTTTACAATCGGTACAAAACTTGCTACAGAGAATAATATTGAAAAAAAAATGGCGCTTCTCAACGGACAAATTTTACGAGGAAACAAAAATATTGAATATAAGATGTCTGTACAGCTACCAGTGTTTATTATGGTTGTTCTCAAACATTAACAGATATAGAACTAATGTACCCAGACCCACAAGATTCTCAGAAAACTCAAATATCCAAATACCAATGGTCCAAAACTCTTCAACATGCTTTCAATAAACCTGAAGAATATCAAGAATATAAAAAAAAATTATTACTGCCGTAAAGCAACATCTTATAGAAAATCCAGTGATAATTGATATGTTTTCAAAAAGAAATTAATATAGCCGTTAACACTGCCTCGAAAATCCATTGCTTTTTCCCGACCTCCCCTCCTTCTTTTTATTCATATATTTTCTATTAGTGTGTTCTAATCACTAAATGTCAATTGAATATTTATTGTACACTTCAAATTCTGTCCTGAATGAGTGAATAAGCAGAATAAAGGTATTTGTATGCCTAGGTGTCATTTACTCATTCATAATTTATTATATTATGAATTTATTTCATATGTTTAGTTGTACTTCAGAATTGAATAAATTGAAATTGAAAAATTGCGATGTTTTATCGAAATGAGTTCAGCGTAATCGATACCAATGTTTTCAAACATAAATCTGTGAAATTCTACATTCAGGTAAGTTGCCATAAAAGGTTGAAGGAATGTTGGTTTTATCTTGAAGCAACTGATACAAGAATAAAGAATTCTTTTTGTCACACTTCGTCTTGATAATGGCCTGTTACTGTAGTGTAAGAACAAGACAGTAAGAATCTACTGGAAAGAATCGGATATTTTTTATCATAAAGAAGGTATTCAGATTGAAGGGGTTATATTTTTTAGGAGTGATTAATTTTTTGGGAAAGAAAGTTCTTGGCTTTCTACTACTTTTATTTTGGAAGATTCTCACATATTTTTTGTATCAAGATGAAGTAGTAGAGAGCCAAAAACTTTCTTTCCCAAAAAAGGTATTCAGAGTTCTGAATTTCACCAAAAACCCCTATGAAATCATCAATGCCTATAAATTGTTTGGGAGATAGATTGTTGTTGTGATTTTGTGAGCAATGGTAACAGAGCAATTATTCAATTCTGTCACTGTTGAAGAACGAGCCTGCCATTAACGGTAAAATACTTTCGAATTATACGTGAGTCTCAAACAATGAGCTATAAAATGTATTTTTTCAAAGTTGAATGTCTCTCAGAAATGCAAAATTTATGTAGGTACTGGATTGATTGCAAACAATTATTCCTTTTCTGGTAACGCATAAGGATGGATATCATTTACAGAAATGAGCCAATGATCTATTTGATAATCATTCTGAACTAAGCCACCATAACTGAGAAACAAGTATTTTTTCAGTTCAGTTATCTCTAGTAGAAAAATCTGCAGAAATAGTTTGGGAAATCATTCATTTCTAATCTTCAGGAACGGTCAAATGTGGCTGAATGTGGCTTACCCAATTTTTTGATGGATCCATCCTAGAACAATAGTAGAATATCCAAAAAAGTATCCAAGTGTTACTCCCAATGGAAGAACTTACAAAACATTTTCTGACAGAGTCACAAGAAGATCATCTGCACACAATTCTCGTTCAGGCGAAATAATTTGTTTGATACGAAACACGCTAGTTTGCGCATTCAATGATTGTGAAATGAGTTGAAAAATCTGGGAAAAAACCGACAAGATTCTATTTGTAATAAGGAAAATTTTAATTTATCAAGTAATGAATAGTGTCGTTTTTTAAGTGCTAGTAAACACCTGAAGTTTTGTTGTGACACAAATGAGAATTAGTTGTCAAACTATGTCTTCGACTCTCAAATTGTTTCTTCAGTTCTTCCTTATAATCGAAACTCTTTCAAGATTGAACCCTGCGGATTCTTAAACAAGTGAAATGTTTCTTTGAGGAGACAAAATTGTATCAACCGAATCAAAACAGTTTTTTTTTCGCTGACATCTTCTGTATCAGAAAACTCAGATTTTCTCAACTGTTGATTGCTTTAAACAACTAGTGGCGAGAAACGGAACTGATAAGTTTCGGAATATTTTCTGAAGAAACCGTTGAGCTTATTACGAATAAATGACATCGAACTCTCAATGAAAATGAGAATGGTTTGCTTCGTACAGTGGGCCCAGTATTTAGTGCGTCATTCAAAGAAACGTCACTTGTAGTTTCAGCACTTGCATTGGAAACTACATGGAGAACATTGTTGATTATCGCATGATAAGGCGAATAAAAATAATAATTCAAATCATCTGAACAACTTTCTCCATTAATTTCAGTCACATGATAAAATTCTTCATATTCACCCATAAACTCAATTTATTCCATATGCAAATTTCTATTCTTCTTGAACTTTTGAAGGATGAAACCTATTCAGAGCTGCCTCCCTAGACTCACCTATGTAATAACTTTTCTCATTTTTAAAAGGAAACGAATATATAAAATTTTCAGTGGAACTGTATTTACACAGTTTTTCAGTAAAGCTATGAAATGGAGGATTATCGAAACGTTCTGATTTCTATAATTCACTTAATTGCTCGTTAAATCATGAACATAGGCTTTCACGCACTGGGTCTTGATTAGAGAGAACAAAATCTGGGCTGATAGGTCGTGGTCGAATGGAACCCCAAGTAGTACGTGTTTTGTCTGCTACCGCGGAAAACATCATCAGTGATATGTGAATTTACTGTGAGAACGAAACAATTGGTACCTTATTCTCCATTCAACCACGGTCAATTAGTTAATTGTCTACACAAAGTTATCTGATCGGAAAATGAAATGAAATGAATCTTTTGTGACATTCTGATCTGGCTACATTACATTTACAAAAACTATCCCACCTAACGAGTTTTTTGCAGAAAATACATATTTTTTTCTAATCTCATTTGAGCAAGTGCAATTGATTCCCAGAAAATATCACATCCCAGCAACAAATCTACTTCCTCAAAGTATTGAATTCCTAATCAACCGATCAGATGTTTGATGGGATCTTTATTGGAAAATTGTCTATACAAATGTTTGGTAGATTCTCTGAAATTTCATTGACTATTGAACAAAATAGTTTCGCATCGAAATTCCATTGAGATGAGGCAATTTCTACAAGAACCTGATTTTCAATTGCTATTTTACCACACATGTTCTTTAGGCATTATTCTATCACAGCATTCTATGATGAAGGTTCTTTGTGATCCATCATCTAAAAAGACTCGTGCAGAATGGAATATATCAACCTTGTCTTCTACTTGAACAATTGCTTTTGCAAGTGAGTGGTTATAGTTTGGGAGCTTCCAGTCGAACGGCCTTTTTGCAAATTTCCGTTTCTGAATTCTGAGTATCATAGTAACGTTCAATATATAATAATGCATTGTGTTTTTGAAAACATTTCCATCATGCAGAATAGATAAAATCTTCTGATAAATGACCTGGCTGAACGCAATAATTGCATAATTTTCTATTGAATATCTTGTATGAGAAATTTCAGAAGTTTTTCACATAGATAGCATATAGGATTTATTATACTTCTTTATTTTTCAGATCATTCATCATATCATTTTCAGTGCCTTTTTTGTAATCTTTTTTATCAAATTTGTTCCATTTATCAGAATATTTTCCTACATTTGTCATAGTAGGCCTTTCTCCCAAAATTTCAAAAGATTCCCAACTCTTAAGTGTATTCTTGTTGAATAATCTAGTTGAAATATAGATAGGAATAGTATAAAAAGAAAGTTTATCAAAAAATTTCAAAGCTCTGAAATTTTCAACACAATGAGTTCCAAGCTGCTATATAGTTGGTATAAGATTTCTGAATACCCTTCAATACTTCTTTTGCTCCACCTCACTAAGGAGATAGCAAATGATAAACTTTGTCAGTAGTTTTGTCTTGATAGGAACCATATCAGAAGAGACGTCACGAAATTCCAACCAGATATCTATACATCCATCAAATATTAGTAACTGAATTGTTGAAAATCATATACTCTAAGAAATTAAATTGTAGCTGGGTTCGAATATCGTGACTGAGATATGTATACATTGATGCTGGGTTGCCCGATGGATTATGTGTAATTGTTATCAAATATTTATTAGACTTTCGAGTGTGAATGAACTGGTAGATATGGTGATTTTCTTTATACCGAAAAATCAACATTACATTACCAAAACTATAAATTCAAGTCACAGTTGTTATTGTTAAAACAATTCTACTCTGTGGTCACTTGTATACTTTCTTCATGTGAACTATTTTGTCAAAAACTCTTGACACACATATTTTATAGGTATCCAAAGAAATATGTCCTTTAGGCGTGTCTTCGGATATTTTTTTGTATTCCATGATATCTTGAAACGAATTGAACTCATTCCAATATAAAGTTCCGCACTTTCAGGGCAACCATCAAAATAGTTTCTTTCGATATAAGCCTGTATATTTTTAAATCTCGTTTATCAGATCTTGCGAATACGATGAAGCAACCCAAAAACTTGTTCCACCAGTGGTATCTCCGAAGCTATGGAGTATAATAGATAGTCGATTAAATTGAGTAAAAGCAACGAATACCTATGGATCATTCAATGATGTGGAAAAACCCAATGATCCCAAAATATGTGGAGAACATCTATGAGGGCCTCTTGCTTTTTCGTTTGAGGATTATATTCTTTGAAACATCAACAACATGTGTATGGATATTTTTACCAGTAATGCATCCACTCCAATATAACGTTTCGGGCTTTCAGGGCTATCATTGAAATCGTTTCTGAGTATTTTCTCTCCTAAAAATAACATCCCCCGAAGACTTGTTTTCTATTTCATAGTCATCAATACCTTCTCATTGTTGGTCAGTGTGATACAAGTTGAATCATTTGGCAGTCCATTTCTGTCAACTGTATCCATTGACACGTGAGAGACATTATGTTTCATGCTCGTCTACAGAAATAATGAAAATAGACATGATGATCGAGAAGGCAAAGGTGAAGATGATCAAATTTTTACATCAAATATGAGCAAGCACTACATTCTAATGTTTGAGTTTGCAATCCTCAGATTCGGATGAAATCATCAGTCATTGATTAGGTGGGAAGTTATATGGTTATTGATATAAAGCACTAATCAGCTAGAACTCAGTTGATACGAAAACGCCTGAAGAATGTAAAGTCAAGAGAAACACGTGTTGCAGTTTTGATAAGTATTTATCGGAAATCTCACACTGAAGTATTACTTGAATGCGCTTTTACAACTTCACTCATCAGTGAGCAGAATAAAATCAGAATTTTTTTAAAGTAATCATTTGTACCTTTTGAAATTTATGGCGTTCATGAACTACAATACTTGAAAACGCACCCATGATCCAACTTATTTTTTTCTATTCCATTGAGAATTAGTATCGAAAAGAGTCTGATTCTATAGCAATCGATAAGATATACAACTCAACGTTGTAGCAACGATAACTATCCAGTATCAGTCAACTCCTGATAATGCTAATTTGGTTAGCTTAACTCGGGTAGGGGGGAAAGTAATTTTGTTCTGGTGTGGAAAAAGTGTTTTCAATGCCAGAGATTCCAAATTCTACTTATCGAAAAAACATACCTTCACTATTTCCGAAATTCTAGTGAAAATACCTCCAAGAAATCATTCCGTATCCCATTGTATCTTTGGAAAATTGTCATTTTGTGTGATTCATCATAAATGATCATTAATCGGATATAAATAATTGGAGCTATAATGTGATATGTTATTTTTTTCATACCTGAAAAAACAGTCATTACAGAAATAAAATAGTGATGTGGTTGGATTTATTGATTGGTCATTCAATCACCTATTTTAGTTGAGGTACACTTCGCGTGATTTCATGGTTTACATATCATTGAAATTGGAAATGATAGGACAGTTATATACCCTCGTAGAAAAATACAAGAAGCGACCACTCGAATTGGCCACTGTTATCAATCCATTTTTTAGAAATTCCGTTTTAAAGTTCAAAAGCTCAAAGTTGAGTGTGAGATTTGTCTTTCACGGATACTTTCATGGAATATGTTCGATTGAAATAGCATTCTGTTTGATTCCTTCAAGAACAATATTTATGAGGAACAGAATCACCAGATATATGGAATCTACATTTATTTGGTTCCACAATGATTCATTTCCATACAATTCGTGATAATATAGACTCACAGGAAACAGAATAAGAGGAATTTTTCAAAAACTCAGGAAATCTCTTATAGTGGGCAACTTTTGATCGACCTGTATATAGCTGAAATTTCATTTCTGGAACCGAAAATATCGTGACTCACGACAAAATTGTCAATTCCAAAATTTGGAAATCAAATTATTGATTTTTAGGACGACTATATCAGTGACAAACAGATATAAGAATGTATCTGTTGTAGGAATTTTGAGATGTATAGAAATATTTATCTATATTGATATTGAAATAGAAACCCAATAAAAGAGGTTTTCAAAATGAAATAAAACATGATATACAAATTCCACAAATAATCAATAAAAACAAAATTTATTACTCAACTTTACATTCAACAATATATAATAATTCATTGCTTTCAGATTGCATTTTGAATCCACGAAAAATGATTTGCGTATCATTCATTTATTATTTCGAAAATAGTTTAATTTTGTGACAAATAACTGTCTCTGTGAGTATCCTTGTTCGTTTTTGGAAATTGGAGAAATTACCATGGAAGGGTCGTTCGGAGAATCATATAACAATCATCATATTCTAGCAATATATTACTGCTCGAGTAGGTGGTCAGAGAAATGTTATTTTGTTCTTTCTTTTTTTGACCAGGACAAGGGTTGAATCCTATCTTGATGAACTGGATCTTCTTTCGGCCGGCTGGCTCTTTTTTTAGCTTCCTTTAGTTTCAACATGTCTCACACTTGGGCTGATTGTAGTCTGTACATTTCACCAATGGAGTCATGAAAATAATAGACAGATGATTATAAATTATATATAGTGCCCCGTTCCTAAAATGGCGATGTTTTTGAGAAAACGTCTTATTACTACATCATACAAGCACATCTAATTCTATTCACAGCTTTTTTACTATAGAAGTGGGGAGAAATATCTTAATCTTGAAATAGGTATGGCAAATATGACTAGGAAAGGGTTTCTGAAAAGCAAGAACTCATTGTGAGTTCAAGTGAATTACACGAGAAAGAACAATCATTTTTTCATATGTTTTCCATAACAATTTTAATCTTAGATTTTCTATGTAGCAAATTCACTGATATCAACCTCATAGTGAGCAGATTTTTGGTTTCCGTTTGAATAAATGATTACAATGGCTACACTTTCTCAGATACTGGCTCAACGTCTATTACTACCATATAAAATTCAGTGTAATACATACCACGCTATCACGTACTTTCTGCGAAGAAAAGGAGACTGAAGTAAATAGTATAGCCCTTAGACTTTCATCTCCGATCCCTTCACTATTGTTCGGAGTTGAAGTTTGGAAAGATCATAGTTTTTTTTCAGAAAATAAATCAATCAGTTGACCATCAGGGAAAATAACTGAATGTGGATTTCTAATGAATTATGGAGTTTTCTAAAAATACTCTCTTATAATATTGATGAAGACAAACGCCAAAATAAATGTTTCATTTGGGCTTTCGAGTATATTGAAAAAATTACATGATGTATACAGCAAAATGTAACCAAATGTAACCCTAGCCAACGTAACCGACCTATCTTTTGAAAATCCAACGATGGATGACTCAAAAATATTCTGACATGATTACCTACTTCCCTATCAGGTATTCTAACTCTACTTATATCAGAATTTCTCTAGTAGAATTTACTAAAAGAAATTATTTCCGTTGCAGTTTTGTTAGAACTCAGATTTCGTTTCAAATCCATTTTGACGAATATAATTCATGAAAAAGTAACTAATGAATTCAATACAACTTTTGGAATCGTAATAATATAACATCGATTTCGAACTGTTTTATCCAATTATTCGAAACAAAGCAACGGATTTATCACGTTTTGACGAAAGCGAAACGAATGAGCTTTAAATAAACGAACTACTACACGGAGTACACAAGTGAAGTGCTGGTGCTGTCATTAACAGAGCAACACTAATCAACCGACAGACTGATGGTTTTACTGATGAACACACTATCAACATTGCTTCCTTTGTAACAAAACGGTTCAAATGTCACGACACGGATATTAAATTTCGACGCGTTGGGAACAGTTTGTTATTTACTGGAGAGGGTGTTATTCCTAACAAAGTTAATATTCGATATCCGATGGAAGTGAAACACAGAGAAGACATTTTAACGGGATTTTTGAAACTCAAATCTCAGCATGGGGATATCCTCAATCGAAGTTGAATGACACGAAGTTGAAATAGGAAAATAATAAAAAAAACTTTCTATAATTTTCTTTTATATCTGATCCATTTGTGATGATTATTATCAATATGATTTCTTTCCATTCATCTCAAAATTTCACTTCATCAATACTTATCTTGGAAATCTCCTTTGGAACTGTTATTGATAAAGAATCGGCAGAATGAGAAAGCGTTCAATCGCCAATTGAACTATATAATCAAATTCGAAATGTTTATAGAAGACCCAAAAAATGTGTTTGAATGATTTGTATCCAATAAAGAACAGCATTGCATTAAAATTTCACTATGATGACAAAAATATTAAAGTCACAATATCCGTGTTATCCGTAAAATTTCAACTTTTTTTCCATAAAAATCAAAAAAATATTTTGGAAGTGGGGTTTCTCGAAGTATCGAAAAGTTATTAGGGGAAAAATGTTCGTATTGAAAGAGTTTACTGAAGGAACACAGAAAATGAAATGACGTCATTCTGAATCAGATATAGTGGATCGATTGAGATGGCGTAGTCTCATTAGATGAATATTTTCAAAATATGTTTTTTTCCGTTAACCAGCTGTCGCACCCCTATGAACTACAACTCTCAGAAGTCAAAACTTGTTTGAGGTCTTACCTTTCAACGTGTGATTCCTGACACGGGTTGGATCATAGCAAGTAGAAATCGATCGCTTATCCTGCGGCTTGAACCACCAACTCACTACCAATTTGTATGCACTTCCATGATATGGTAGCAAAATGAAATGACGTCACTTCAAACCGAATAAAAAGGACTCCAAAAAATGATTAACTGTTTTTCATGCACCTCCATGATATAAATATCACATGAAAAGGTTCAAAGCAGTTTTAAAGAGTAATAATTCTATACAACAATGATGTATTGAATGAAATGGACATACAAAAAAGCATGTCTAGTAATGAATGAAAATTTGAAAAAACTTGATAGTGAAACGTTCATTTCTCAAAATGATTCCATTTATTTTGAGGACAAAACACAAGCACTACAGAAAAATCCTTGGGGTGCTCTAAGAGCGGTGTCTATGCGAAAGTAGCGATTCACATTGGATTTGAATCGCTGGAGATTGAATACATTCGGAAAAACAGCCTCAGGAAGCTTTTTTCACATGAACGCAGAGTCATTGAGAAGTGGAGTTTGAGGTGTAATGAGTTGAACCTCAAAATGATGAGTGACGACAGTCCGTCGCGTATTTCT
This sequence comes from Leptinotarsa lineolata, assembly GCA_015342045.1. Classification (NCBI taxonomy): domain Eukaryota; kingdom Metazoa; phylum Arthropoda; class Insecta; order Coleoptera; family Chrysomelidae; genus Leptinotarsa; species Leptinotarsa lineolata. The sequence continues at coordinate 1,805 of WOGR01004617.1, read as the reverse complement.
GATATGTACAACCCTTGGTGGCATCAAAAGTGCCAAGTCATTTGAACACTTCCCGTGGAAGAATCTATAGAAGAAAGACAAATCTCCAACCTTGCTTCAATGTTCCAGACTATCAAGTTATATTCGCGTTTCCAATCAGTTAGATAGCTCTTTTCTGAATGGAATCCAGCAGCTCCAGGGAGCTGCTGAGAACAATACTTCAAAGAAGGTCTGATCTGAGCTTTATAAAGCATCAAAAGTTGCTGAGGTGTGTACAGTTTTCTGGTTTGGAACAGTGTTTTAAACTATTGGAGAGCATCCTCTGCAATTTCAGCTACATGACTGTGCCAAGACATACTAGTATCCATTTTAACCCCCAACAGTCTTATTGAAGCGGAAAGCGGAATTGTTTCTCCTGACATTATTACATCCGGTTCGGAGACATTCATTATCTTGGAAAAAACAGATGCAAAAATGCTCTACAAAGAAGAAAATGAATTCCAAACTAATTGAAAGTCATCAATTCATCACAGTATACCATTAATATGATACAAATGCTTGTTACGAGATTTACTTGCGTACAAAAATGAAGGAAGAATATGAAAGTTAATCTTGACAAAACATGTTTTTGATGAGAAAATCATAATTTTTCTATGAAATGAATTGAACTCACAAGTTCTCATATCGTAGTATATGAACAGTCCGTACTTTTTATTGTAGTGTATCCCCTACAAGAACATTTTATTTCTCATTTTTATTTGGGATTATGAGTTTTTGTTAGGACATGTATTTTTCATAACTTCCATGTAGTTAGTAGTTTCTATCGCGTATCTGTATTCTTTCGAAAAACGTTGAGAACAACTCGCAAGATACGACCAAATGTTTCGTTTATTTCACTCATCTTTTATACCCTCATCAAGTTGAGTGGATTTAGGGTCGAGTGGGTGATACTTTATGACCAACTACGAATTGTCAGTGAAGATTATTTTCAAGGGTGAGAACACATTTTCCAACCGAAGTATTTTTTAGTCTCTCCTGGAAATTCGTATCGAGAACTGATAACCTCTCTATAATTACTCTGTGATTATCTATTCGCGTTTTTGTTCGTCATTGATTTCTTTATTGTCAATAAATTTTATCGTAGAGAAAAGATATGTGAATATTAATTCACCTATCATCAGTCCCGATATTGGTGACCCCGACGTGATCGTTTTTTCGTTTATGAGAGACAGTAATACGAGTGAATTTCACGCGTCATTTTCAAACACAGACAATACCGTTGTCGAACCAGGTTTACAAGAAAACGGCACAATATCAAACGGTGTTTCGGAGTTCGCAGTGTCAAGTGCTACAGAATCGCGATTATGTGAGTTGCTGTCACTGTTATCGGTACAACTGGACCAATAGGAACGCAAGATTGACTCGCACCGTGCCGAGGTGAGACAGGTGAGTGACCGCCAACAACTGCGCGACCGCTCATATTTACGAAACCGTTCGCGCTCGCAATCGTCCAAACGGTTTGGTGGTTTGTGCTACTACCACCACAGGTTTGGAGAAAATGTGCGTAAGTGCCAGCAACCGTACACGTAAGTCACAAGTGCTACGAACGCGGGAAACGCGCCAGGCAGTCGCTGATCGCGGCAAGTGACCGCTGCCCCAACGCGCGCTGCGTATTTTTGATAGACCGGGACAGTGCCATAGATTGTGCGTGTTTCCGCGTGAATTCGTTCGTGGCCAACGGGTGAAAACCGGGTTCAAGCTGTCAGCGGCTAATGGCACGACAATCGCCACGTACGGCCAGATATCTATGACTCCTAACCTGGTTC
>WOGR01004616.1:312-14549 GCA_015342045.1 Leptinotarsa lineolata | reverse complement strand
ATTTCCTGTTAACTTAGAGCAATCCAGGTTTTCAATCCGAATACCGTCTGAAGATCTTACATGACTAAGTGCTACATAGGCTTGTCCAGCAACAAACAATCGCGAGCATAGCTAAATGACTGCATGATCAACTGTACAACCTTGCATCTTGTGAACGGTCGAAGCCCAACCTAGGATTATTGGCAACATTCGTCTCTCAGCAGTTCCATAACTGTATTTCGCTGGGAACTGTATCGATATCGGTTTAATCATGTTCACACCATCTAGTCCAGAACGCAACCACCCTGAAAACGTTTCTGCTTCCGTTGTGCTGTACCGAGTGCCCGAGCGAAAGAGTAAGTCCGAAACTGCAGGCATGAGCTAATCACGCGCTAGCTCTATCTTCTTTACTCCACTACAGAGGATCTATAAAAGAATTTATTAATCCTGGCGGTCCTTATAAGGATAATGGAAAACTATGATCAAATTATTGCATTGTGGTCGGTCCTTGATACGTATGCAAAGTTTCAAATTAATCAGACTTCTGGAAATTGGTTAAAATTATGTTCAAAGATTCCGTTACATACATAGATACAACCGGCGCTTATATAAACGTGTTAAAAAAGACCATGATTATTACTGTATGGTGGTCCCCGGTTGGGACAAAATATTTGTTGCTACCACGGTCTATTGCCAAATTTCAGTCGCGTGAAATTGTCTCTTCGGAGCTTCCTTGAGATTACTGTGAATACATTGTTTGCTGATTGAGAGCCTTTCAACTTGTTCTTCAAACAATGTTACAGAATCATGAGCTTATTGAGTTTTTCTTTTCTCTTCATGTCATTTACTATTTCATACTGGTCCTTCCTCATATTTCTCTTTTGATAATTTTGATAGTACATAAATCAATCACCTACTGAAATCCAATTACTCAAGCTATATCTTATACTTCGTTGTTTGTTGCATCACCTGCAGCTCAAGTCTCCATTATATAGCCAAATTTTGTTCGAGTAATTTCTGAAATGACCTCATCCAGAGTCTTGCAATTTTTCTGAGCGAATCTTCGCTCTATTGAAGTAGCCCTTCAATCGTTTTCTATCTTGTATGTGTTTCCGGACATACTTTCTCAATATTATAACAGAGAAATTGATTTACTTTGAAGTAAATCCAATTCAAAAATGATGCACCTTCAAGTTTTTTCTTCGTGATATTCAAGGTTATCATTTTGATATAGAACCGAAAAAAACATTCATGAAAATATAAATGTCCTAGAAACAATTTTTCAGTAAATCAGCAAGATATTTTTTCTGTAATTCGCATTTTTTGATAAAATTCTTTATAGTATTAAAATTTTTCTTTCACTCCATAATTCAACAAGAAAATACTAATGCTCATTTCGAAATAAGATATATTTTCAGGAAATGAGTATTTCCTAACAGGCTTCTGCACTAGTCTGATGAATGAATTGTATCATTAATGCAGAAACCATTAGCCAAATGAAAAATCAAAAGATCGGATTTGCAGAAAAAGAAAGATTTTTTTTAATATATAGTATTACGCTTCCTTTTGGACATTTTAGAAAAAAGCTTTGGTTATACTGGGATTATTCGATGAAAAAGGTTTTCTTTTTGAATTGAGCAGTCTGTAGTGGACATATGCTCATATGAAGTTTTTTCCCAGAAGTATCTTCCTAATTATCCAACTTCAGATACCAACAAGTTCTGTTTTCATGTGGAACTTGCGTTATCATCGATAAAATCGCCCCACTCTTCCCCAGGAGGATATTTCATAATCTCCGGAGATGATACTTGACCGCGCCTAGCTCGGTCGAATTTGCAGTTGAGGAACGATTTTTATCTTTATGGCCTCGGAAAAGTTTCATGGCCTTCGCAAGCCGGGTGAGATAACATCTCTGTATCCTTTCCCAAAAGAAAAACAACTCCACGCAAATGTACGGAGGAGGCGGCAAAGAAACTCATTCCATTTCCAGCTAATATGTCGTTAAATTAAGTGAAATGTATGGATGGGCTTTCTAGCGGAAATTATGTTCATGATAAGCAAACTTTCAGAGGGAAACTAGGACAAATGTCAAGCGTACTTGTACCAATTTCATTTAGAAAAGTTTGAAAATGAGTTACCTTTGGAAAAGCAGATGTTCCATTATTCATGAATGAGTCAAATGAAAAGTTTTGTTGATGACAGCACAGTTCTCTTCATTCCATTTGCATTCCAGGACATCGACTGCAGATGCACATCTTCACCGGTAGCAGGAGGTTGCATATCTTAATGAGGATCTAAAGGTAATTTTGAACAGAGCTGAAAGTAACCAGGTTCAATTCAATGCTACGAAGACCCAGGCAACGGTTTTCTCCAAAAAGATGAATGACTCCGAACCAGATATAATAATGTCAGAACGGACAATTCCGCTTTCTGCTCCGTCGAGGGTTAAAATAGACATCAATATGTCTTGGTGCACCAGGATGCAAGAAAACTAGCAACGATAGTTTTCTTGCATCCTTGCAACTAGCTACGCTAGTTTTCTTGCTTCCTGGTGTTGATGCTGCGTTCGGTAGTATCAATATGAATTGAGTTATAGGAACAGGAAATCCTGTAAACACCGGCAGATTATGGAGGCTCTTTTTTGTCCTTGGTTGTTCATGTATGGCTAGTAGGGGAAGGTCGGGCAAAGCGGAATAGGCGGGCAAAGTGAAAAATCGGCATATTTCATTTAAAAATTGGTGGGTTGTGCTACCATGTGAACATAGCTTGCTTGGGTTGGCAGTTGTGAATGCAATATGGTTATTTCATCTGTAGTCGTTCATGTGACAGGTTGACTGTTAGTGTTTTTGAACGTTTTGTTGTAATTTTTTTACTGTTTTCTGTAAGGAATAATAAAGAAAAGGTAAGTGTTTTATCCTCTATCTATTTGTCAGCTATAGTTTACATGTTCAGAAGTATTTCAATGTGTTTATTGATCCTGTTTTTTCGTTTCAGATAAACAGCTGGATTTTTTTAACGGTTGTAGGATGGCGGGCAAAGTGAATCACAGGTGTTGCGGGCAAAGTGAAATATTTGGCAAAGTGAAATGGTTGTTTTTTCGCATGATATGATCAAGCTTTTTCTTATTTTCAGATAAAAGATGATGTATAATATATAAAAAACAACTCACCAATTATGGGATAAAAATAACATGGAAGCGGCACTGGTTGCTTGTAGGGATGGGATGTCAATTATTGCGGCAGCACGCCAGTACAATATTCCTGTTACGACACTATTCCGAAGAATAAAAGCACCAATTGATCAACCTATTGATGAAAAACTTGGACGATATCGTTCTGTATTCAGTAAGGAGCAAGAAAAGATTTTAGCCGATTACGTCTTACCGATGGAAGAACGACTTTTTGGTTAAACCATAGCAGATCTTAAGTCTCTCGCATATCAATTTGCTGTTAGGAACCACATTTCTCACCCATTTAATAATGAAAAACAAGTAGCAGGAAAAGATTGGATTTATGTATTTATAAAAAGGAATACGAAGTTATCACTGCGGCTTTCAGAGAAAACTTCGGCAGCTAGAACGTTGGCCTTCAATGAGGTTAATGTTAATAAGTTTTTCGACCTACTTGATCATTTATATGAAACTCATGGATATCCCCCGAATCGCATATATAATTGCGACGAGACAGGAATTACCATGGTTCCAAATAAGCCTTCCAAAGTTATATCGAAAAAAGGAAAAAACAGGTGGGAGTTTTGTCCTCAGCAGAGAGAGGCACCCTGGTTACCGCCGAAATTTGTTTCAATGCGGCCGGAAAATATATTCCTCCAGCTTTGGTATTTCCAAGGGTTCGACATAATGTGACATTTGAAAACGGAGTTCTTCCAAATACAAAAATTTTCACCCATCCAACAGGTTGGATGCAGACCAACATATTTGCTGAGTGGTTTGAACATTTTCTGAAATTTGCAAAGCCAACAGCTGAAGACCGCGTCATCCTCATTTTAGATGGCCACTCTACTCACATAAAAAACCCTGATATGTTAATTTGCCAAAGAAAATTTTGTTGATAATCTTGTTTTACCTCCACATTGCACACATCGGTTACAGCCACTTGATGTGTCCTTTATGTATCCGATTTCCACCTTTTATCAACAAGCAGTAAGAGTGTGGCTGCGAGAACACCCCGAAAAAATTGGAGCCCTATTTGGAGAAGCCTACTTAAAGTCAGCCACAATGGAAACGGCTATTTCCAGATTCAAAAAACGGGCATCTATCCCTTTCAAAGAATTTTCAACGCCAGCTCCTTTGCTGCAGTTGAAACAACCAATCGTTTGGCACCTCCTGGAACAAGTGAAGATCAAAGGTCATATGCCGTACAAGAAAAACCACAAACACCTTTGAATGTGAGTCTGGAAGGTGCTGTTCTTATGTATCCTTATGATATACTAACAATCCCTCACGTTTCTAGTCAAGTAGATGTCATGCATAAAAGAAAGAAACGTCATGGATCCACAGTAGTTGCGACCTCAACCCCTTTTATGGAGGAGCTCAAAATAGCCAAGCAACCAAAGCAACCACCGAAACAAAAAAAACCAACAGTGATGAAACAATTATTGTTTTCTGAGAATGACACTGATAGTGAAAGTAGTGAAATAGATCCACCCCTGAACGATGATAGTAGCCTCGAGTTGGATGACCAAATCCTCCAAATGGCCACACAGGTAAAAATACGTTTGCAGATTTGGAAGAAGGGAGCTGGGTTGCAGTAAACTATGGCGAAAATCTTTTTCCTGGGATCGTCATAAACCATGTGAACAAACAAGTAACGGTAAAATGCATGGGAAAAAACCAAAAATATTTTCGTTGGCTAAAAAAGGACGACATAATGACTTACGAGCAAGAAGACATTCATATGCAAATTAATAAACCAAAATTACTGAGACGTGGTTTTTTTGATGTTCCGGAACTGGCTACATATGCAACCCCATAATATTTTAATTTAGTCAAATATTACCTGAATTAGACTGTTAACTATGTTTTTATCAAACGTTACCTAAATTCAATTTACTTTTATTTTTTATCATCAAACTGAGTTATTATAAAACTTTACTCGAATTTGTATTGCTTTAATTTTTTTATTATCAAAATGTTTGAATACAATTTGTCCTTTTTCCCCTTTGCCCGCCATGTTGCGGGCAAAGTGAAATTTGCACTCCTTTAGGTTTTTATTTTTTTCTTCCCAGATGGCATTGGATTAGCGGTTTTCAGCTTACACATCGTGAATGTTTATAATATAGTAACCGATTGTCCATAAAATCATTTTTCTGGGTACACCACTAAGACCACAGGATAAGGTCAAACGTTAGCTATTCCGCTTTGCCCGACCTTTCCATATTATAAAATAATATTGTCATACTATCAATCGTGCAAATGGTTTATCTATTGTACTACGATGAATTATTCCGTTGAATATTGTGTAAATTCGGGAAGAGAAAAATAAAAATAAATAACATCACCGATTTCTCCTTCTTATATTACGCATATTATGTGCGGCCATTATTTTTGGATCACTCACAGTGTTTCAACGATTACACGATTTACTCATTCGTGATATTTGAATGGTTTTCAAATTCATATAATTTTTAGTATTATGAATAATACGACACAGTTTGTACTTAACTCTCGTGGTTAGGAAGGAGTTGGAAATATCAACCTAACTTTCCATAATGTAAATTGGAAATTTCGACTTCAAACTCATAAATCCGAATCTGAAGTCATGAATATAAAAAAAATAATTGATGCTTCTGGACTTTAGTACAACTGTTGCAATAATTGAGTAAATAATTGAGTACTTAATATGAGGTTTATTTTCATTTCATTTCAATAACAAGACATCGTTCAAGAGTTTTCCTCTCGCAAATACGGGGGCCAAGTTGTAACTGTCACAACTCACTCGTGACAATGTTTGGGGGTCGTTATTCAAATTCAAGATCAAATCGATTTCAAACTGTAGGCTATTTTCGAATTTGAATATTTTGAAGAGAAATTATTTGAATGAATGACAAAAATACATGTTTTCCCCATTACATACTCGGTTTCTCTGTTGATTTAAGATATTTACAACGATTTATTTGATTTTGTTTGATGGTGATTGACAATGTTTCGTAGTAAATTTCATCAGTTCGGACTTTCATTGGCTGATATTGTATAAAATGATTTGAAATTCCTGAAATAACCAATATAATTAAAATTAAAAGAATAACTGAAAATAGCTATATTAAGCAAACCTGAAATGAATTCAGATTGAAATAAAATACAAGTAAAAAACTGAACAATTAAAACAGAATAGAAAATTGATATAATTGAAAATTAGGCGATTTCAAGCCACGTTACTTCACGACGTTTCGATTGGTAGTATCCATTATCGTCTTCGGGTGATGACGACTGGTTTAGGAAAATAGCTCTCCCATATTTTAGAACACTGGAAGGAAAAAAGTCCTTATAGGAGATAATCTCTCCAGTCATGTTTCCATCATGGTTTTCAAAAAATGTATGGAACATAGCATAAAATTTATTCTACTTCCACCCAATTCGACACACTTGTGTCAACCTTCAGATGTTGCGTTCTTTCACTCACTCAAGAACGCTTGGAGAGAAGTTTCATCCGAATGGAAACAAACGAACAGAGGTGTATTCCCAAAGAGCGAATTCTCCAGATTTCAGCACGAAACATTACCTACAAAAAGTAGGAGCGAATGTTGAAAAAAATATAAAAGCTGGATTTTCAGCTTCAAGCTTTGAAGAAATTACCTCCCAGTTTGTCTCAACAAACCGCAAATGCTGAGACATCTTGGAAGTCAGGTTTTGCCGGTTTTCTCGATAAAGTTAGAAATACGAACGCACCTTCAAGAAAAAAAAAACATGGAAAAATGTTAAATATTGTTCCTGGAAAAGGAATAATTCCTGTTAATGAGACTGCTGATAGTGACAATGGTCCTGAAGAATCTGACTCAATTTCTACCGAGAGTGAGTCTGAAATTCCCAGTAACAATCCTGATATTCCCAATGATGATTTTAAAAACCTGGAAACTGAAGAAGAGCAATCTAGAGCTTCCACTAGTACAAAAAGTGACAACAAACACTATAATAGTAAGACTGAAACTGAAAAATGTGATATTCTTCTGCCAAATAAGTTTGTTGTAGTAATATTCGAGACTTCCAGGAGGAATCAAAGAGCCTTATATTAGATACATAGGAAAAATTATCGAATTTTGTGAAAACGATATTTTTGTTTAATTTCTGAGAAAACGAAGAGTAGCAAGATAGGGAAATATTTTGTGTATCCGAATATCGAACATAAGATAATTGTTACAAAAAACTAAGTTATTAAAGTTTTGGAAGAACCCAAAAATTCAAGGAGAAATAGATATATTTTCAAAATTGCAAATGTTGATATGCATAGTATGTCCTAACAAGTTTTTTCTAATATTTTCGAAGTTTTTTGATCATCTTTTCTGTTTTATATTTATTTAATGTTGAAATAAGCCAATTCCTATTTTTTCTGGACAATAGAAGTGTTTTAAAAATATCCAAATATTTTTTATCTCAATTTTCCATTGGAAACTGCTAAAATATTCTTATTCTAGTAGCGTTGGTTTCCGAATTTACTAAACAAAGAGTACTTCAATTTACGTGCAATTTTGATGCTGTTCTAAATCACCCCACCGGTGCGGGGAAAGTCGGACACTATTTATTTAAAAAAAAATGTTTTTTTCTCATTTCAAATATTTTACCCCACTTGACGGCACATATTCCTTAGCCGCTGATGTCAGACTCAACATCATGGAATTTTCATTTATGGGAAACAATAAAATCGGAGGTTTACCGTATTGCCGCTACTATACGGGAGGAGAGGCAACTAACAGTTCGTAAAACATTTCATTCATCATCTGAGCCTCGATATTGTTCTATTCAGTGGCATTATATGAAAAAAAAGTGGAAGCTCCAGACAAGATTTGGCCTTCGAACATTGTTCCGTACGTCACAGTGACGTGCAAATTTTTAGAGTTCACTTTTGTTTGAACAAACACATAAATCCAAGGTTTTAGACTGTTTACAAGTATATTAAATTTTCAAACTTTATTGACTGGCCAAGAAAAGAATATTAGTGTTCATTATTTGAAATGTTGATTGGATGTGTTTTATTAATATTTATGTACTGATATGAGTAAATGCTATTAATTCATGCTTGTAGAGAAAAATAAGGATTTATTTCTTATAATTCATTCTTTGTTTCCAGGTTTTTACTGTGGGAAGCTAATGCCAGTTTTGGGAAATTAAGTTCATTTACAGCAGAATACTGTAATAAGATGTGTGTAGATTGTTTAGGGGTATGTTTTCCAGCATCCAGGTTTTGATTTAATCTCACATGTATGTTTTCCGGTATCCAATTTTTGATTTAATCTTACATGAGAAATATGTTCCTATAGTTAGAAAAATCAATATTTCTGGACGAAATTCGAAACGTTCATCTCTCCCAAGATTCCAACACGGGGGGCCCGCCTGGGATTTTGTCCTCAAGATGGAGCTGTAACTAGTTGAAAAATATTGATACTTGAAAAAAAAAATAACAGTTCAATCTCCATTATCTCAATTATTCTTTCAGGTTTTTAGGGGGTGAAGAGCTTCAGATTTTCAAAATATTATCGAGATAAGAGGTGAAACTGGAACCCCTGGCGTAGAATGAATAAGCAATTTTCAATCACCTGAAATGTAATATTCTTCTCGACGCTCGTTTTACGATTTCAGGAGATGAAGAGAATTGAAGACGCCAACTTGGATGGTGAAACGCCCGTCGAGAAGAGTATTGATCCAACTATTTGAAAAAAAGCGATGTATATGCATTCTACATCACCATTGTGAAAGGCTCATTGATTAATTTGTCTGTACTGAATATTGAATCATGCTCATGAGCTCAATTCTTCAAGTATTTCATTCTATCAATGCGGAAATGTTTCAGAATCGGGTGCATATGTACGTAGTTTAAATTATCAAATACGAACACTTTTTGATTTTTTTGTTTTTGCAAAGAAATTTATGATGTTTTTTGAGTAAAATTGGAAGTGGTTACCGATAAACTGATTTTGAGTAGTATAAATGAAAAGGTAATCAAAAAAACAGAACATGATAACTTTCAGTCTTTCTATCCAAATTAGATATACAAAAAGTTGAGAATCCCATCTGCATTAATCACATTACCAGAAAATAATCTACAATAATCCGTGGAAACCAGAGACAATATATCATAATAATAACATTCAATTTTCTTTGCTAATTATTATGAAATGAAAAACTTTATCAATATTATCAAAAAATGTGTGCATACAGAGTCAAATCGCTAAATTATTCGAAGCATCCTATTGTGATAGATTGACCAAGTACTTGGAACACTTTGAGCTTCTCCCAGCATATCAGAATGGTTTCCGTAAGCACAAATCAACCAGCTCGGCAATTTCTGATTGCCAAGAGTTTATCTATAGTGCACTGAATGATAGATCATCATGGAATTGGAAGGGTTAGGAGTTAGGGGTGTTCCTCTTCAATGGGTAACATCATACTTAACAAACGGAACACAGACGACAGTAGTGAATAATGTGAAATCAGATTCAAGAATAATGAATACAGGGGTTCCACAGGGTTCAATCTTAGGACCACTATTGTTTATAGCCTTCCTGAGTGACATTGAAGACACTTGTACATTCACAAATCAAAAGATAATATATGCCGATAACACTAATATTCTGATGTCAAACAATAATATTGACCAATTAACAAAATTGAGTAACAAGGCATCTAATGAAATAGAAAGATGTAGCCTTGAAAATGGCCTCAGCTCAAATAGAAAAAAAACCAATTATGTCCGGTATTTGTTAAAAAACATGAATCCAAATTATGACCTAAACTTAACCTTATCTAATAAATCTATACAATCTATGGAAACCATCAAGTTTTTAGGTGTTACTTTGGATAATGAACACTGTGTGTTCGAAACTCAGCCCTACATGCTATATAATAAAAAATCTGCGAGATACTGTATCAGCAAACATCTTGAGACTATTATATTTTGGGATGTTTCAGTCTACTCTACAATATGGCGTGATCTTTTGGGGGTCATCTTGTCACTTTGAAAGGGCATTTGTTTCTCAAAAAAGGATAATAAGAACAATGTTCATCCAACTACAACATGCAAACCTTCATTCAAGAATACTAACCCCTCCGTGTTTGTATATTCTTGAGCTGATTATGTACACAAAAAGAAACCAAAATGAACTAATGAGGAATGAGGACACCCATATGTTTGATACTAGGAATGAAGAAAGACTTCGACAACCCTATCCAAGGCTGTCAGAACTAAGGTCTCCGGAAGAGATGACCTCCTAGATTATCGGTTTCCTACCATTCTACCACATTAATATTCCATTGTGAGTAAACTCATTTATGAAACTCACATAAAATCATTTCATGTGGGAGTTCAGGGTTCACTAAGTATCTTGAGAGAAAAGTTCTGGATTATCAGAGGAAGAAAAGCAGTGAAATCTATCATTTCCAAATGTGTGAAATGCCGCAAATTCAGCTCAAGCTATATAGATGTTTCATCTGTAGCACTACCTGAAAAACGTGTCCGACAGGCTCATGTTCTCGAAATAATTGGTGTGGATTTAGCTGGCCCACTTTATATTCTTATTGGGGAAAAAGCTTGAATATGTTCATATACGTGTGCTGTTTATAGAGCTGTTCACTTGGAACTCTTATCGTCACTTTCTACAGATGTATTCTCACAGTCATTAAGGAGATTTGTGGCCCGAAGAGGACGACCCTCGACTATATATAGCGATAATGATACAAATTTTGTTGGAGCGAAAAATGCCTTTTTGCAGTTGGATTGGAAAATGGTAACAATGTTTAGTACCGCCGAGAGAATAGTGTGGAAATTTAATTCTCCAATAGATTCCTGGTGGGGTGGTTGGTGGGAGAGGTTGATTGGAATTATGAAAAATTCACTCAGGAAAGTCTTAGGTAAAGCCAGTCTAACCTATGAGGAATTGTCCACAATTCTTTGTGATTGTGAATCTATACTCTCACTTATTTGCATGACGATAGTAAAGATCTTGTTCTACTCACTCCCGCTATGTTTCTCAAGAAAATTTCAGAATGTGGAGTTCCAGATATAGACGCTGTAGAGAGTTCGGATTTAGGAAGACATGTGAGGTACAGAATAAAACTCAAAGATGACCTTCATAAAAGATTCAGAATTGAATATTTGGGGCAACTCAAATTATCGTCAAAGAAGTGCTTTCAGAGAGAAAACAAACTCGGTGATGTTGTATTAATCGGAGCTGATAATCTGAAACGACAAAAATGGCTTTCAGCTTATGTTGAAGAATTGATACTTTATCGCGACAATAATACACGATTAGTGAAATTGAAAACATAGAAAGGATCAGTATTCCGACCACTACAATGAGTGTACCTTATAGAGATGAATTGCAGCAAAGATTTGGATGTATCTCTGCTATTCGAGAAGAGAAATTTAGAAGAGAGTAGAAGCGAAAATACTGAAAAATTCAAGAAACAAATGAAGTTCACGAGAGTTCTTCACCGCAGATTACTACAAGATATGGTCGAGAAGTTAAACCTGTTCAAAGATTGAACTTATTGTAATTTGAGTTATTGAACCTCGTTCAAGATGGGAGTATGTGTTGATTATCTAGTTCATGTATTTTTGTACACTCTGAGTTTATGCGATTTCGAATAATTATGTCAGTTTTTATATTACTTGCAAAATAAGTTGAGTTGTATAAAAGTCATCGAATAAAATTAGTACTTTTACTGTATTTCTCATTCATATTTGTCCTACATTCGACGTATTCATTCACCGGGTAGGTGAATTCAGAATATATTTAACACAACGAGTGAAGTCAAATGTTCGAAAAAAATGTAATGGAAAAACAGTCAGAAACATTGTGAGGGTCATGAATATGTAAATTGAACAAAATACGTACTTGTATTGAAATGAAAAATTCTATGGTATGAATGAACATATAAACTTCAAAATCCATAGGTATACTTTTATCCTCCTTTTGAAACTATGAAAACCAAAATTACCTGTTTGTCTATGATGTAAGAAGCTGGTATCACAAATACGGGATAAACTGCCATATACAGGATGGATGTTAAATCAACCTCTATACTGCTAACATTGTAGTACTCCATGACGAGATTTGTTATACTGGAGTAACAAATCCACTGCATAGAACTCAAAGCCGAATAAGTTATATACATAAAAAGAATAAACCATCTTCTCTTGAACGTCTTGATGCCTTGTTGGACATCTCTGTTAAGAAGTTTCTTTCCAGATTCTAGTTCTGTTTCCATAACCTTTCTCAAACTCTCTGAGCGATTATATCAAATTGAAATTTATACACTTGATAAAGTTGCATTGTTCAAAGCGTATTTATATTTTATATCTTCAATATTATCTACTTCATATATATTTGCAGACATTATTTATCATCTGCCAATGTAAAACATGTCACAATACCTGGTGTTCTATTGAAGTTGGAATTGTAGCGCGTTAGATGATTAGTTACAGAATTAATATATAAAAGGCATGGGTCTCTGATCTTATTTATTGCAACAAGAGACATATCTGCTGAATTAAATTTGAAAGATTTCGTCAACTGTTGATTCCGAGCATTGTGTATTCAAATATTTATGATGGGTAGAATATAGAACGAAAACGAACGGAAGTTCGGTCTCTTGATGTGCTTTCGTTAATTGACCTTTGGTGAATAATAAATTCTCATCATCACTTGGTAGTCAACTACATGCCAATCTACCTCTCATAAATCCTCATTTTTTTTGTCAACACAAAATTGTAAACTGCAAATGTCGATTAGAATTGTTGATCGGTCATTCGTTTGAAATTTGTTTTTTACTCCTGAAGGCCAAAGGAGGATACAGTGTTCGTGATACCCAGGACTTAATTAAGCTGGGGCAGTAAAAATCCAGGTTCATAAATTTTACTGAAAACGCAACATGTTGATGTATATTTTCGAGCAAAATATTGAGTTAATGGGAATGTTAATTGATTTTTATTTGAATGTGGGACCCCTCTGGGGCCCACAAGGCTGAGACCCTGACAAACCTGAATTTTACTGATTCGGATTTCCATTGTCTAATATATTATGATTTGAAATCTCCAGAAAAAAACAAATCAATCCGCCACTGATATTGAGGTAATGTTGAAAAACTTACTCGGAACAAATGACAACAATCCATAATAATTACAAATATTATATAGAACTTCACAGATGTTTTGATACAGTTCTTTATTCGTTTATAAAAAATTAAGATTACTATCATAGGAACTATATTATATCCATAGCAAGAAATTTCAAATTTAAAATTAGCGACTAGAAATTATCGATTTACGTAGGATTTAAGTTGCTGTACATTATATTCAACCCGAAAAACTGTATCGAAAAGTTTATTCCACAAGGTCACCTTCCTTCAAATGAATGAGTTATTAAAAACTATAGTTTGTTGTGTGTTGGGTTGAACTCCGAAACAATGAGATGCTGCTTTTGCCACATTCTTCTGACAAATAACTCGTGGAATCAAGCGGGCTCAGTCAGCGAATACTTTCCCGGAATCTTTCGTAATTGTTCTAGGCTAGGTTATCAAGATTTTTTATGATATTTGGGTTTCCAATCAAAAGAAATGTTCTTTTTTGAAAATAATCTAGCAGCCTCGTGTCATGCTCAAGACCAAAACTCCATATAAGGAAGCAACTCCAAAAAATGTTCAATTTGAGCCAGGAATCATTGAAATTTGTTGAATTATTCTACGCAGCTGATAGAATTGTGTGCCCTGGCCGGTTCTGTTACATGTCCAGTCGAGAAGTGCTTTTTTTTCGAACTTTTTTCAGCAGTCTCTGAAAATTATGGTTGAGGTTTCATTCGATTCGAAATAGCGTCTAGAAAGTTTTTGAAAACGGACGACTTTCGGAAATGAAAATTGCAAAAGTTACAAACAATTTAGTGAAAAATAAAAAATGGGTTTAGATTTTCGAAAATATCTCAAAAACTTATTGAGATTCTCGAAATCGAAAAAAAGATTCGGAAATAGGAAGAAATTTGCTATAAAAAAGTTTCAACTCCCAGAACTGTAGGACCAATATTTATAATTTTCCCGG
>WOGR01004615.1:0-14549 GCA_015342045.1 Leptinotarsa lineolata | reverse complement strand
ACATAATTTTTACATTTTTTATATATGACATGTCTTATATCATGTAAATGATCGAAAAGACGAATAAAGTTATTATTATTATTATTATTAAAAATCGCAAAGTAGAGGTACGTGAGATTGCAGAAATGAAACAGATATCATCTGGAAGCGTATTTGCAATCCTTCATAAAAAATTAGGCATGAAAAAGGTTTTTTCCAAGTGAATGAGGAGGTCATTATCGAAACTGAAGCCTATTTTGAAGCAAAGGATAAATCCTTCTATAAATATGGTATAGAAATGTTGAAAGGCGTTGGAAAGATTGCATCACTCTGAAAGGAGATTAAATTGATGATTTTTTTTAAATTTGTTTTCGTTGTTAGTCTCGGGACTTATTGAACGAAGTTAGATGAACTGAAAAATTATATTAAACCTATAATTGATAGAATTTATGGCTAAATTGTGTTGAAAGCAACCCGGAGTAAGTGAAGGACCCAAAAATGTGTTCAAAAAGAAGACGCTGTTTTTGAATATTTACTCGATTTTTTATATCTCTTCATTCGCCAAAACAAAAAATTTTTTTTGTACTAGTAAAAGAAATAAATATTTCCACATAAGTCGTTCATTTTCAAAGGTGATATGAGCTTTGTTGTTGAGAATGTTATTACGAATCGAAATGCATGATGAAATATCGGTTGATCTTTTTGAAAAAATATCATTTCATGAAATCTTTTGAAAACGCGACTGTCAATTTTTTTCGGCATCGAGAAGGCCTTTGAAAATGGTACCAGTTTTTTATTTAACCGATTTGGTAGCATCAATTATAACGGAGTTGACAATGGTGCCGACTTAATTTGAAACACCTTGTATAATTCAATTCCAGAGAAAATATAGAAGCACTATTCCATCACAAAATTTAAATTGGAGAAAATCTTATTGGTGGAATTTCAAAGTTAACATTTTTTTTTTGTTACACTTGAATTCGTTTTCAACATGTACTTTCTGAAATCAATTTCATATTTGACTGCATTCCATTTTTATTTTATTTTTTTATGATTTGTTATGTGTTTATTGTAAAATATCTTATATCTGTTATTTTATTGTACCTTGTAATTACTCGTAAATTCAGTTCCTAATTATAGTAAGCATTCATTGTATCTTTGGACAATAAACTGAATGGAATTTCCGAATAAATATTCAGTAAAAACTTTCTAGCTCTTAACATTTAGGTACAACCATTATAGAAGGAATATCCATAACAGAATAATTTGCATTTTTTCAACCAATCCGCCCCTTCTTTGCTAAACGAGCCAGACCACTTGTCAAATACTCACAGAAACTGCGGTGCAGACCCCGTTTGCCGAGAAGGGTAAACAAGTATGCTGGACGATGTCTGCTCTTCATCCTCGCCTTTCTGCCTATTCCACCTCAGCAGAGCGTAGGCCACAATCACGGTTAGTATCAGCAAACCGCACGCCGCCCCAGCGGCTAATGAGTACGGGTAGACCAGACCTGCAAAGAGAATTAATTCATGAATATTCATCTCTGAAAATTGCGCATTGGTCAGGAGACATTGTGATGAGTGAAGGAAAATCATAACCAGGGTTGTTGTATTTATATCAATGCTTCTTACTGTATTTTGGATGTATAACCTTCCACAATCTGAAAAATAAATGAAGTTGAATCAATAGAGAATCTCTGTTGATTTAACAAAGTGTAATATCTAAAAGACACTCAAAAGACAGTAAAAAGCATTGACGTCTCCACAAAAATGTCGAGGAGTCAGCGCAAACAGTGCAAGTATCAAATGAAGTAGCAGCGTTCAATAGTATGTTTACAAACTTTTGAATATTCCACTGCCAGAAAGTAATTGTTACGTAGCTAGAAATGATTTAGATATAAGATTTTATTTCATAAGCTCTTAATGGGATATTTGTTGGAAATTCCACAGCTTACGAGCCTGCAATCGCATTTCTCTAATAAAAATAATCTTGTGAGAATTCCAATCTTTTCTTCTAGTAAATGTTTGGCAATATTTCTTATCATTGTTCCTTTTAATACTTTGTTATAATGTCTATTTGAACGACAAAGGAAATATTTTTGTTATTGTGAAACTGCAATCTTATTATTGAAAGGTCTGAATTATCTACCTGAATGTTCTAAAAGTTTCCTAATCACTTTCTTTACAATTAGTGGGTTTTTCAGAATGCAAATTTTGGAGTCTGGCTTCTTCTGTCATCCCAAATTTCGTACCGCTTTGACTCTCCCTACTATTTTCCTATTGATTGATTTTTCTTGCCAAAATCATCCTACTCCAAAACTTATCATATCTAAGGCCCCGCCTTCAGTTATTATAGGTTTTGGAACATTTTTATATAGTAGTTTTGTAAGTAGTTCTTGAGTAACCTTTGTAGCGAACACTTGCTTTGCAATAAACTTGGAGTATATTAATTGCTCGTATTTTCAATTTGGTACATGTTTTATTACTAGACTTGTACATAACCGTCCTACAAAGTATCTTCACAATTCTATGCACAATTGTCAATTTTAGGATGAAATATAATCATTATTTTCATTCGTAATATTACATACTCGCGGTAAACTAATCGTGAGTCAAAACAGTAAGTGAAAATGATTTTATAATCAGAAGTGTTTCCAAGATCTGTCATCTCATTTCCTCGACTGAATGGAATGTTATCAATAACATAGTGGTATTCTGTTATATTGTTTTTTATAGAAAATGATAAAATATAGTATTTTGATATGTTCAAACGTAAATGAATCTTGGAATACCAGTCGAATACTAAATCGATTTCATTTTTGAATTTAAGCAGTCTTCACAATTGCCAATTACTTTGTATGGCTACAGATTATCAGCGTAAAGAAGTTTTGGACAGTTTATCATTTTCGCTAGGTCATCAATGAAAATCAGGAATAAAAGAGGCCCCAAGTTCGAGCCTTGTGGTACCCCTGAGCTAGGTGTGTACAAATAGGACTGAAAAACCTTCATATTCCACGTATTGCTTTCTGTCGAAGAGATAGCTTGTAAAAAGCTCAATTAGACTTCCAGAAAAGCCAAATGATGATAGTCGCTGGATGATGATGTAAAAATCAATTGGATCAAACGCCTTTTGCATGTCAGTTTAAACTACGTTAACCTGTTGTTTTTGGTCTAAAGCACCGTAAACATTTTGTGAGAGGCAGGAAAGATTGATCACATATGACTTTTGTTCCACGATATAATATAATATCGTTCGATATTATATTTCTGATCGAGTTATTGATAAAACCATTCAGAATTATTTCGAAAAGTTTCGAAAAACTGCATAATATAGAAAAAGATCTATAATTTTTCATCAGAGTTACGTCCCCCTTCTTCAAGATAGGACATACACAGGCTGTTTTCCATAACTCAGGAAACGTAGATGTTTCAAGTGAATTTTTAGTAACACTTCATCGAACAGGGCATCCATGTTATTTTTGTCCGAAACATTAACTTTCCTATTTAATTCAATACAGTATTTTATGTCTTGGTTTACACTATTGCTTCGAATGCTCTTGATCATTTCAATCAAAAAATTGGGCACCTCTTCACACTTCAAACTCAGTTTATGTTGAGCAGATTCAACTAACTGAACTTTTCACTAAGTTTTTATGGTTCTACCCCATTCCTTATGAATATTTTATTACTTCAACTTCAGAAATACTACTAAAGTGGTTCAAATTTTCGGTCACCCAAAGGGGTCATTTAAACCAATGCGTTATGAAAAAGATACGAGAAACATAGAAACAAAAACAAACTAGAAAAACTAACACCAATTAAAAAAATCAGTTCAGTCACCGTCACAGTTCATGCATGTGACTTGGAGCACACTAGACAGAAATATAATCATCTTCTTCAGTATTTGACGGAAGTTGCATTTTCTTTAAAATTTTCTACTTAGTCCGGTTTTTGACCTTTTCAATAATTTTTTTATTACGGTGATTCTCTTCATCAGACTCTGAGGAACCTTAAAAACATACTTTATTCATTGCTGACTTTTGGAACTTGTAAAGTACTTGTGAAAAGCATCGTTACTTTCCAGTTTCTTGAAAAAGTTGAACATTATATCTATTTGCGAAAATTTGCTTCTTAGTATTTTTTCCATTTGCTGGTCTTCCTTTAGGTTAGAAAAACACAGTATACCTTTAAATATTCATTAAATTGCCTGAAACTTCCAAATTAACACTAACCTTATTAGAACGTAATGCACTTCGAACATTATAGCTGTGTCTGAGACTCAATTTTTATGACAAACTCAATTGTGAAAAATTTATATCGATATCTATCATCGTTTCTGATTTATAACATATTTTTGTAAAATGTACATTTTCGAAAAGTTGTAACTTTTTTCGTTCAAAAATTTCTTGTTTCTATGAAAAAATTTTCAAAGCATTTTCCTACGTAGAATTCAATGGTGTGAAAATTTTTTCGAATAAGATATCAAGATTTATTGATAGAAAACTATTTTTTAATGAGACACCCTGTATATTCCTTCATATTTCAATAAACTTTGAAATTACCTTTCCAAAAATGTACCACTTTTGATACTTTGCTAAAGTCATCTTTGAAATACAGAGCTTTTTGGTTTGTTCATGTAGACTTTGTAGGGTTTGGACGATGCGGCAAGAAAACAGAATACAAATCTTTACTGATAGCTGTCAAATTTTGATTTAAGCAATAAAGACCCTTTTCAATTAGTGGTTTTTGTTCGAATTCCAAAAACATTCGCATTGACGTATGAAAATTATGAAAAATGGGATATGATAGTCTGTTTTAAACAAACCGGGGAAAATGCAGAAGCAGAAAGCAATTTGTATCACGAGAGGTATCCAGAAAGAAGACAGCTCTTCAGAGACATTTTGCAACATTGGGACACAACCTAATTGAAGGGTGGTCAACTTGAAAAAAAAGGCCAATATTATATGCATCGAATTGGGATAAGGAGTTGGAAGAAATAGTCATTTTAGAAGCTGTTGAAAATAATCCCAAACCGTCAATGAGAAATTTGAAAATATCAACAGGCCTACCAAGAACTAACTTTAGGAGGATTTTAAGAAAACACGAATTCAAGCCATACATGATTAGAAGAGTTCATCAACTCAGACCAGGAGATTTTTAATGCCACATGGCTTTTTGCCAGTGGTTCCTGGAAAGTTGTAACCAAGTGCTAGATTTTTTGTTAAAGTGTATTTGAACAGACGAAGCTTATGAGAGCAGTGCCAGAATTTTTAACCGCTACAATTTTTATACCTAGGCACAACAAAATCATTATTCTACTGTGGAGCAGAGGAGTCAAGAAAAATTTTAATTTAGTGTGTGGCGAAATACTGAATCTCTTGTTGATGAATTGCCACTAATGGAGCTCAGAAAAATATATTCTAAACAAGACGGTGCCTCATCTCACAACCCTGCAATTGTCACCAATTTTTTTTCTACAAATTTTGATAATAATTGGATAGCCAACCAAGGACCCAATCGTTGGCCGGCCAGGTCACCAGACATCACGCCTATCGACTTTTACCTTTAGGGAAGGTTGAAAGATCTTATTTTTAAGATGCCGACCAATCCTAGATACGAATTGGAAGCGGCAGTATTGCAAAGTTTTTTTTCTCTCACTCTTATTCGGCAAAAACTTTTAGAAAAGGTGTCGCCTTGTGTGTAGCGGAAGCTGGTAGACATTTCGAACACCTTCTCTGAAGAAATATATTTCATTGGTTGTTCTTTATTATTATTATTGTTGAAGTTTCATTCATTAGTAGTAAATACAGTATAACTTGATATCAGTGTTATTGAAACTATGCGTTTTAATTACTGCTCTGAAAAGCTTTCTCAACATATGATAGCTACTACAGAACAATTTCATCCTGTTTTATTGTCACGTCGTCCAGAGCCTACTTGATCAAAGTGTCAACAACTGAATAAAACTACTCATTTTTTATGGGTACCATCACTTATGGGTATAAATGGAAACGAAATAGTCGATCGATTAGCCAAAGATGCAACGGATATTGACGAACTTCACCCAAGAAATAAAACTGCCAAATCTGACCTCCAACAAATATTCAAAGAGATGATTATTATCAATGCATGGCAAGCTGAATGGAATCTTTCCGAGTCAAAATTGGCCGAAGTAAAAAAGACCGTATTCTCCCGAAAACGAATTTTTATGAGAAGAAAACAACAAACCATTGTCACTAGACTACGCCTTGGACACACCCGCATCACACACACCCATCTAATCGAAAAAACCCAAGAACCAACGTGTAAAATATGCCACTGCCCCCTAACAGTGAAACCTTTGTATATAGACTCTTAATACAAAGGTGAAACATATTTTAATCGAGTGTAAAGCCTATAATCGACATTGAGAACTACATGGATTTCCTTCAACCCTTGCCGAACTTCTGAAGAAAGGTTGCAATTCCTCTCAACTTATAAATTACCTGACTGATATTGAATTAGTCGATGAAATCCAGATAACATTAGATTAAGTGTATCTACTTATTTACATTTTTATATTTACTGTGACATGTAATATGCCGTCTCTAATAACCTGAATGGTTGAAGGGACAATTTAAATAAAAAGAAAAGTGAAAAAACATAAAATTTCTGTATTTCAATGATGACTCTAGCAAAACATCAAGTGTGGAAAGATAATTTTAAGCTTTATTGAAATATGCAGGAATATACAGTGTGTCACATTGAAGAAATAGTTTTCCATCAATAACTTTTGATATCTCATTCGAAAAAATGAGTTTTTAACACCATTGAATTCTACGTAAGAAAAGTGCTCTGGAAATAATTTCATAGAAATAAGAAATTTTTGACAGGAAAAAAGTTACATCAACTTTTCGAAAATGCACAATTTCGAAAAACATGCTGTAACTCAGAAACGATGATAGATATCAATATGCGGTTTTCACCATCAAGTTTGTCATAAGATTTGACTCTCAAACCATCTCAGCCATCAGTTTTCATCTATCTAGTTTGAAAACAGGAGACTACCTTTGAAAGTGTCCAATTTGGACTACTATGTACAACTGTGTAAGACGAATGTCTTCTTTTAGTGTGGAGCTGAATCTGCGAGTTTCAACAACTGTTATAAATAATAAAAGAACCACACAGTGTTTCTCATTTTCTGTGCTACCCTTACCCACCTTCAATAATATAAACCTGAGACTTTCCGTTTTGGCTCACAATTTACACCGTTCATTGACTGTTTAAAACTTATGAAAGTTCATGACAGTGCCGATCTCAATAAGAGAAAATTGTTAACAATTGCTTTTTCTGAAATATTCTGAAGTATCCATTACTGATCGTTCTCTATGGGATAATTATTCTCTGTAGGTCGCATTTATAAAATCGAACATAAATCCATTTGAATTGATTAAGGTTAAGTTTATTTTAAACTCGGTGCCAAACTACAAATTTGCTCAATAGGATACAGCAATAAATTTATTGCAACTCATTATGTTATTACTATCTGCTTGTTACAATTTAGATCTTCATGACTATAACAGTCCTGGCACATTTGTGAAATTTGTGGTGAAACTCAACAGGAAATCATAGAAAACATCCAACCCTTACTGGACCGCTATATAGTGAGAGAAACATTGGTCCAACATCCTTTGAAAATTTTTGAATTGGAATGATGTACTGATTTTCAAATAGCTGTATAATCAACATACTCACTGTAATAAAATATATCACGATTCACACGACAACTCACTCAGAAGTTGAAACTAGTGCGAGCTCAAGATTAACGAGGTTTAACTTTTCAACAGATTATCATGGAATAATAAACTATTTTTTGAGGACAAAACACCAGCACTACATAAAAATCCTCAAGGCATTCTAAGAGCGGTGCCTGTGCGAAAGTACCGATTCACATTGGGTTTGAATCTCTGGAGATTATATTCATTTGGAAAAACGTTCTCATGTTCATTTCACATAAACGCAGTCCTCTAAATGAAAGAGTTCTTTAATAGTCAAGTTCGAGGTATACTGAGTTGAACCTCAAAACGATGAACAGCCACAGTCCGTCGCGTATTTCTGATAAGTACCGTTCCTGGTAGAAACATATGTGCCAAGTCACTTCCAGTGAAAGTGTCTATAGAAGATCGATAAACCTACAACCTTTCTTTGATGTTCCAGACTATCGAGGTTGCAAGTGATATTCGTGCCTACAATCAGGCGGACGGCTCTTTTCCGGAAAGAATCCAGCAACTTCAGGGTATGTTCAGGGGCTGAGCTACATACATGAGAACAATACTCTAAAAAAGGTCTGATTGGAGCTTTAAAAAGCATTAAAAATTGCTGAGGTGTGTAGATTTTTCTGCTAGTTCGAAACAGTGTTTGAATCTTTTGAGAAGCAGCCTTTGCAATTCCAGCGACACGATTGTTCCAAGACATATTGGTGTCTATTTCAATTCTCAACAAGCTTATCGAAGCAGAAAGCAGAATTGTTTGTCCTGACATGATTATGTTCGGTTCGGAGACATTTATCTTTTTGGAAAAAATCGATTTCTGAGTTTTTGTGGCTTTGAATTGAACCTGGTTACTTTCACCTCAATTCGGAATCACTTGTAGATCCTCATTAGGATATGCAAACTCCTGCTGCCGGTTAAAATGTGCATCCGCAGCCGATGTCCTGGAATCCGAATGGAATGACGAGACGAGTGTGCTGTCGTCAGCAAAGCAATATATTGGATTCTTAGTTTTTTTCAATAAGTCGTTGATATACAATAAAAAGAGGGTGGTAGACAATATGGAGTCCTGAGAAACACCAGCGTTGATGGTGAAAGTATTTGAGAGATATCCATCGACGGTCACTTGCAGAGAACGACGTTCTTTTAGAAAGCTGGCGAGCCATAGACAAAAATGATCCGACAAGTCATAGCATCGAAGTTTGACCAGCAAACCCTCACGCCACACACGGTCTAAGGCCTCAGAAATATCAAGCTCTTGACTCTCCATGCTTTTCAATTGCGTTATATTATATTATATTTAATGAAATTCATAAAATTATCATCCATATTATACTTAGGAACTTATTCCGCTGAAATAAAAAGAAATGTGATATCTAACAAAGTACAAGCTGAATTTTCTTGAACAATTTGGTTTTTATAACACTTCGCAATGAAAAATAAATGAATAAATAAGTATTATAAATCTTTCAATTTATATTCGAAACGGAATACATAGTTTTTCCACAAAGTATAAATATATTCCGCTATACCTCAATGCAAATAATCAATAACAGCATGAAAACAATTATATGGTGAAGAAAATAGTGTAATCACTGCAGAAATGATGCATCAGGTCAAGAAATTGGTGTAATTTTAGGGGAGAAAATGGATTCTTCAGGACTTCTATCGAAACTAGACATCCTATCGAAAAACGTTGAATACAAAAGTTGTAGTAAATATATGGTTCAGAGTTGAAAATTTCAGAACACTGACACTCTGATTTCCTCATACAGTGACTTCATACAGTGATTTTCAATATTGATCTCATAGTGTTTTTGTTAATTGATTCAATTCAAGGTTGGGGATGCAAAACCCTATTGAAACATTCAAATAACCTGTATTCCTTGTTCTGTTTTATTGGTATTGGTGTTTCCAATCCCGGTGTAACTAAGTTGTCTACAGTGACAAGTGTTGAAAAGGGGTATAGTATTTCTAGAAACTTCTGTAGATGGCGTCCAAATAAGAGCTTTAATTTTGTAGCCCTCATCATGTAATTGAATTTCTATAGAAAATTTAAAACCGACCTGCGCCCTTGCCTCCGCAAATCAATAGCTAGTAATTCCAACTGGGCATATGAACTGCTTTCTTGCTCAAGATCAAGAAACGAGTAAGGTAATGTTATATAAACAAAAATATTTCGACAATTTTTTTTCGGTTTTTGATTTTTCTCTTATACGAACATCATTCGTTTCTAATTTGGTGGAAAATCACCTTTTTGAGTTCTGAATGAGCTGTAATTTTTTAATCGAAATAAATTTTGATCTCTAAAAAATTATTTTTGTTAGGGAGTGTTTTCTAGTGTCATTTGGGATATTTGCAGTCTCTTCTTTCATAAATCTAATTAAAGGATTCATAATTTCACTAATTTGTATTATTGGTGGGGTTTATTTGTTTGCTAATGGTCTAACAATAATTCACTTTTAGCGGTGAATTGGTAATGTGATCGACTCACGATTAAAAAATCATGGGTTCAAACCCAATTTTTCGACCTGATATTTCCGTACCAAGAAGTTGGGTTGATTCTGCTACATTGAACGACTAACGAGACTGCGAAAAGTCATGAGGCTCTCAAGGTGGCTCGAAGAGTTATTAACTACTCAGAACATGAAGTTGATGACCGTGACAGGGAAGATGGTAACACCGAAAAAGAAAATTTACTTCAAATCCTGTCGAGTACCTGTTTGCTGGTACACCTATAAAAATTTCACATCACAGTGAAAGTTTTCTGGGGTATATATTGAACTCATTGGAAATGAACTCATTGAAATGAAACTGTAAAGGATCTTTGATATAATTCCTGGACTATTTCAATGTTATCTCAATGTGAAATGTGAACCAGGAAATTACATTTTGTACTGTTTTGTTGGAAATTCTCTTCCAAACATTTTCATAACCTCCAACGAAGTTATCATTGATTTTTTTCATTCATCAATTGGTATAATACTCCTGAGATTGGGACCAACATATTGAAAATTACGGATTCTCATACAAAAAAATTATATTAAATATATCTAGTACAGAAATTTTGAGAAAAATCTCACGTGTAAGGTTACATGAATATGACACGGCTTCGCAAGTGTAGCAGAACATTTCAGTCATAGGGTTACATAAGCTTATACATGAAGAAAATTCCAGTTTTTACCTGATGGACGTGGTTTTGAAGATTTAAGAGACGAAACTTTTGCCCTCTAGGAAAATACACAACAGTGAAAAACATTCGAGAGTATTAGAAACTATTCCAGAACATTCCGCAATATCCTGCAACATTCTAGAACACTTTGTAATGTGGCGGAATATTCTGGAATGTACGGGAAAATTCTGTAAAATCTCAGATCATTGTGAGACGGTTTGATAGATTTCTGTCCATCCATTCGTAAAAAAGGTTTTCATTTTCTGATTTGGAGATATAGCTGATAGTTCCGCCCTCTAGACAGTTATAGAACAGTTCAGAATAATCAAGAGCGTTCGAGAGCATTCCACAGCCTTCCAAAACATCCCGGTGTGTAATGTTCGGTAATGATATGGAACGTTCGGAAACATCGGAAACATCCAAGATCACGGTGGAATGATGAAGGAAGTTATATGTTGAGGTAGCCGTGAGACCTCGTAAGTTCTCAGCTGGCAAAAGTTTCTCAACTTCTGAGATTTGTCGTTCGTATGGGAGCGAGAGCTGATCAAGGAAAAAACAGATTTTAAACAGAGATTTTTTCAAACAGATTGTAGCCCATTGGAGTGAGGCTACTTAGGGGTATATAAAGCAAGATCCGTCAGCCTCTTATAATTTGAATTTTATTTCAACTATCACATAATCTCATATCAACTCCCTAGCAATGCCAGGTACCAAGCTAGTAACTAGTAATAGTGAGTGGATATAATTCACTCCAACAAAGTTATGTCCACAACTATCAAAGACAACACAAAACAAAATTATGTCGTGGTCGCATCGGTTTGTCAAGCTTCTTGAATTGTTTTAATTTTACAATGACTCTCAGAATAATAATTTGAATTGTATGGTGTAAATGGCAATTGAAATGTGCATGAAATGCTTATGGTAAATAACCTATTTATTTGATAACACGTTAAAACACGTTCGCAACGAAACCAGGACAAAAATTTTCTATGTAATTTTTGTGATTTTTTGTATGAATAAAGTGTTTTTGATAATGATTTTTGTAGTTTGAAACCATTTTAGATGTTCACCATCGGTGGTTCCTGACGCCCCCAATGAACATTTTTTCTTGTTGGCGTCGGGTGTCACCGGTGGGCACCATGTGAAATTGGTTGTAATTTGTGAACAACATAAAGCGCAATATTTTTTGTTTTGAATCAATGAATGAATAACAATAATGACGTCAAGAAACAAAGAAAATTTCAAAATTAGCGCAGAACACCGCTCGCCTTCCACCAGCAAATGAAACTGAGCCGGAGACACCGTTGTTAGCTGGAACTTCCCAGGTGGATCCCATTTTCCCAGAAGCACAACCAGTTGATTTACCTCCTGTAGAAATAGATGCCACTCTGCACACAGGCCCTCTTCCCCCAGAAGTCGGGGTTGACGAACATTCGGTTGAACCACTTTCTGCAGAAATAGATGCTTCTCTGCGAGAAATAGATATTCCTACGGAACAATCTGAAATACCAAATAAAAACCCTACTTCTTTATAAATATATTGACTGCCTGCCGTCGATATTTCGTGCAAAATCGCCAGTCAGACGTCAGACGTCCCGCACTAAAAAACTCGTGTGATCTTGACGGATGAACACGCTTGGTCTTCAGATGAATTAGACTCATTTGCGGACTCAGGGTCTTCATATGTTGCTTCTGATGATGAAGATAATGAGTTTGACGCTGAGGTACTTTCTGATGTAGAATATGGAAATGAACAAGAAGACCAAGAAACTGATCTGGCTTTAGATGATGATCCCAATGAACCAAGCTATGCTACAGTCAATCAGGAGACATGGGGCCCATGTACTGATTAACAAATTAGTTTCCAATACTCAGCACAAAATATCTGGATACCAACACATGACTTAGATGTCAGCAATCCCTATAAGATATTTCGACAATTTTTGACCGACGAAATATTGGATATAATTGTGTTGGAAACCAACAGTTATGCATTGCAGTACACCAGTTCTCATCAACTTTTTCCAAGAGCTTTACTAAAAAAATGGACAGATACGAATCGTGACGAAATAAAGAAGTTTATTGCCATTCTAATGATTATGGGCATAATACACAGTGCTTGCCGAAATGTTTGCATTCCTCAAAAAATGAAGATGTAGCAGCTACTACTGACAGATTGTTCAAAATAAGAAATATTAGAGAACTAATCTACAAACAATTCCAAACCACCCTAGTACCTGGCGAAAACCTAGTCATTGACGAAAGCGTGGGGCCTTGGAGAGGAAGACTGTGTTTCCGACAGTATTTTCCTACCAAATCACATAAGTACGGCATTAAATTATATAAAATATGTACACCAGATGCGTTCACATACGACTTGCGTGTAAATGTTGGTAAATGTAACTCCCAGCAACCATGGCCACAGCTACGATATATGTTTCCAGTCTATGAAGAAACTGATTGGTGAAGGGCGAACGCTATTCATAGATAATATAATTTTTATACAAGCGTTCAACTCTCTAAGGATCTCCTGGACAAAAAAAAACATATATGTGCGATACGCTAAGAACGACTCGTAAAAGAAATCCAAAGTCAGTTACTTTGAAAAAAACTTAAAAAATGTGGAATATATGGCGAACAAAAGGAAGATGTAGTTTTAGTTATGGGGTGAATGGATAAACGCCAAGTTTAAATGATAACTATAATACCATCGTACAGTGACAAGCTAATACCAACGGGACGTAAAATTAGAAAAGGAGAAGAAATACTAAAACCACAACCAGTAGTATATTATAATAAAGCAAAGAAAGGTATCGACATGTAAGATTAGATGTTATCCTATTATACTTTACTACGGAAGACAATCAAGTGGAATCGAAAGGTATTTTGCGAAGTAGCACTTGTAACCACTGTGGTGAACACTTGGTCATTATACAACTTCGGGAACCCAAGGAAAAAGCTTGACATATTACAAATCACAGATATGATTGTAATGGGACTTATAGGAACTGAAGAAGTTGATAGCAATACCTCATCTAGTACTACACAAAAAAAAATGAAAAAAAGTGCACATAAAATGATGAAATATGAAGGCATGGTCAGAAATACATGAAAAAAGGTGCACTGGCTGTTATAAAAAAATTAAAAATGAACGAGGATTGAAGACAGCAAAACTAAAATCTAAAAGAGTCAATACATATTGTTTAGATTGTCCCTCAAACCCAACATATTGTTCAGAGTGTTTCAACGAACATCATAAATAAAAACTAAAATACGTTTTTAGTGATGTTTTTCGACTTTTTTATCTGTATGTTGTTAGATTTCTGTTTTTTAGTAGATACTTAGGTATACTTATTCATGTGTTGTTATGAGCCTAAACGTTTGTTCATTAGTGTTGTTAGTTAGATTTATGTTCTTTCACTTCGTAGTTAGGTATACTCACTTATTTATGTTCATTAACTTTTGTATTATCATGTTTACAAATACTTCAAAAAAATGAACATATATTTTTATATATCTGTATGTTTTTTCTCTTACACCTATCTCAGTGGAGGAGTGCGTTATTTATAGTACCCAAAGCTACATGTACTATTCCTATAGCCATTGCTATATCAAAAGCCTATCTTTGACGTGTGAAATTTTATGTGAGTA